>RXON01003156.1:0-21107 GCA_009667805.1 Leptobrachium leishanense
CAGTCCAAATCTAATGTGGGCGTAAAAATCTGAAAATTGAAAAATTACCGCCACACTACCTTCAAAATTGTTTTGGGCTAAAACCGTTGCATCATGGCATCAAAGCACTCAATATGCAATACCTTGGGGTGTCAACATAACAAATATAAACAATTTTCTGGCAATAATCAAACTGGGGTATGCGGTAGACCCAAAACCAAAGTTTAGGCCTAGCTGAAGAAATAATCTCAATTTCAACTCCAATGACAAAGTCATAAAAATTGTATTTGAACCTTCCCCAAAATCTGGCAAACCTATGCATGGTGGCGGTGTACTCTCAGGAGACCTTGCAGAAAACCACCTGGAGAGTTTTCATGCAGTAACAGAAGAACAGTGTCTCCTAAATCAACAGTCCAAATCTATGTGGGCGTAAAAATCTGAAAATTGAAAAATTACCGCCACACACCTTCTCAATGTTTTAGGCTAAAACCGATGCATCCATGGCATCAAAGCACTCCATATGCAATACCTTGGGGTGTCAACATAACAAATATAAACAATTTTCTGGCAATAATTCAAACTGGGGTATGCGGTAGACCCAAAACCAAAAGCTAGGCCTAGCTGAAGAAATAATCTCAATTTCAACTCAATGACAAAGTCATAAAAATTGTATTTGAACCTTCCCAAAATCCTGGCAACCTATGCATGGGGGCATGGGTGTACTCAGGAGCCCTTGCAGAAAACAACCTGGAGAGTTTTCATGCAGTAACAAACAACAGTGTCTCCTAAATCACAGTCCAAATCTAATGTGGGGGTAAAAATCTGAAAATTGAAAAATTACCGCCACACACCTTCTCAAATGTTTTGGGCTAAAACCGTTGCATCCATGGCATCAAAGCACTCCATATGCAATACCTTGGTGTCAACATAACAAATATAAACAATTTTCTGGCAATAATTCAAACTGGGGTATGGCGGTAGACCCAAAACCAAAACTAGGCCTAGCTGAGAAATAATCTCAATTTCAACTCCAATGACAAAGTCATAAAAATTGTATTTGAACCTTCCCAAAATCCTGGCAAACCTATGCATGGGGGGCATGGGTGTACTCAGGAGACCTTGCAGAAAACAACCTGGAGAGTTTTCATGCAGTAACAAACAACAGTGTCTCCTAAATCACAGTCCAAATCTAATGTGGGGGTAAAAATCTGAAAATTGAAAAATTACCGCCACACACCTTCTCAAATGTTTTGGGCTAAAACCGTTGCATCCATGGCATCAAAGCACTCCATATGCAATCCTTGGGGTGTCAACATAACAAATATAACAATTTTCTGGCAATAATTCAAACTGGGGTATGCGGTAGACTCAAAACCAAAGCTTAGGCCTAGCTGAAGAAATAATCTCAATTTCAACTCCAATGACAAAGTCATAAAAATTGTATTTGAACCTTCCAAAATCCTGGCAAACCTATGCATGGGGGGCATGGGTTGTACTCAGGAGACCTTGCAGAAAACCACCTGGAGAGTTTTCATGCAGTAACAAACACAGTGTCTCCTAAATCACAGTCCAAATCTAATGTGGCGTAAAAATCTGAAAATTGAAAAATTACCGCCACACACCTTCTCAAATGTTTTGGGCTAAAACCGTTGCATCCATGGCATCAAAGCACTCCATATGCAATACCTTGGGGTGTCAACATAACAAATATAAACAATTTTCTGGCAATAATTCAAACTGGGGTATGCGGTAGACCAAAACCAAAGCTAGGCCTAGCTGAGAAATAATCTCAATTTCAACTCCAATGACAAAGTCATAAAAATTGTATTTGAACCTTCCCAAAACCTGGCAACCTATGCATGGGGGGCATGGGTGTCCTCAGGAGACCTTGCAGAAAACAACCTGGAGAGTTTTCATGCAGTACACAACAACAGTGTCTCCTAAATCACAGTTCAAATCTAATGTGGGGGTAAAAATCTGAAAATTGAAAAATTACCGCCACACACCTTCTCAAATGTTTTGGGCTAAAACCGTTGCATCCATGGCATCAAAGCACTCCATATGCAATACCTTGGGGTGTCAACATAACAAATATAAACAATTTTCTGGCAATAATTCAAACTGGGGTATGCGGTAGACCCAAAACCAAAGCTAGGCCTAGCTGAAGAAATAATCTCAATTTCAACTCCAATGACAAAGTCATAAAAATTGTATTTCAACCTTCCCAAAATCCTGGCAAACCTATGCATGGGGGGCATGGGTGTACTCAGGAGACCTTGCAGAAAACAACCTGGAGAGTTTTCATGCAGTAACAAACAACAGTGTCTCCTAAATCACAGTCCAAATCTAATGTGGGGGTACAAATCTGAAAATTGAAAAATTACCGCCACACACCTTCTCAAATGTTTTGGGCTAAAACCGTTGCATCCATGGCATCAAAGCACTCCATATGCAATACCTTGGGGTGTCAACATAACAAATATAAACAATTTTTCTGGCAATAATTCAAACTGGGGTATGCGGTAGACCCAAAACCAAAACTAGGCCTAGCTGAAGAAATAATCTCAATTTCAACTCCAATGACAAAGTCATAAAAATTGTATTTGAACCTTCCCAAAATCCTGGCAAACCTATGCATGGGGCATGGGTGTACTCAGGAGACCTTGCAGAAAACAACCTGGAGAGTTTTCATGCAGTAACAAACAACAGTGTCTCCTAAATCACAGTCCAAAACTGATGTGGGTGTGAAAATGAAAAATGACCACCAAACAGTATCCAATTTGTTTGGAGCAAACGGTTGCATCCATGGCATAAAAACACTCCATTTACAATACTTTGGGGTGTTAGCTTACCAAATATATGCACGTTAATAAAATTGGGGTATGTAAAAAGGCCCCTAAAAAGAAGATAAGCAAAGAAGATACTGTATGTCAAATTAGAAAATTGACAAGCACATGTCAAAAGATTGGCGTAGCACCCCAAAAACAACAGAACAAATCTATTTATGGTGGTATCAATTTACTCAGAAGATGTTGCTGAACATATTTTGGGGTGTTTTTTTGGCAGTAACCCATAACTGGATTTGACAATTCACGCCTAAAGTACAATGTGTGTGAAAAAATAACACAAAAAGTGACTACCTGAAAGTTTGACATAGAGCTAGTGCATGGAAAGTGTTAAAATACAACTCTTTGAAGCACCCTAGGGTGTGCCCTTTCTAAAAATATATGGTTTGATGGGGGTAAATTACTTTGGCCGGCTTCAAAAAATGTCCCAAATAGGACATGGGTGCATGATGACGAAATGTGAAAATTCCAAGTTGGAAAACTGAAATGCGCACCCCCAAATAAGGCCTATTAGCCCCCAAATGACCCGACATACCTATACATGGGTGGTATCAATTTACTCAGAAGATGTTGCTGAACATATTTTGGGGTGTTTTTTGGCAGTAACCCATAACTGGATTTGACAATTCACGCCTAAAGTACAATGTGTGTGAAAAAATAACACAAAAAGTGACTACCTGAAAGTTTGACATAGAGCTAGTGCATGGAAAGTGTTAAAATACAACTCTTTGAAGCACCCTAGGGTGTGCCCTTTCTAAAAAAATATATGTTTGATGGGGGTAAATTACTTTGGCCGGCTTCAAAAATGTCCCAAATAGGACATGGGTGCATGATGACGAAATGTGAAAATTCCAAGTTGGAAAACTGAAATGCGCACCCCCCAAATAAGGCCTATTAGCCCCCAAATGACCCGACATACCTATACATGGGTGGTATCAATTTACTCAGAAGATGTTGCTGAACATATTTTGGGTGTTTTTTGGCAGTAACCCATAACTGGATTTGACAATTCACGCCTAAAGTACAATGTGTGTGAAAAAATAACACAAAAAGTGACTACCTGAAAGTTTGACATAGAGCTAGTGCATGGAAAGTGTTAAAATACAACTCTTTGAAGCACCCTAGGGTGTGCCCTTCTCTAAAAATATATGGTTTGATGGGGGTAAATTACTTTGGCCGGCTTCAAAAATGTCCCAAATAGGACATGGGTGCATGATGACGAAATGTGAAAATTCCAAGTTGGAAAACTGAAATGCGCACCCCCAAATAAGGCCTGTTAGCCCCCAAATGACCCGACATACCTATACATGGGTGGTATCAATTTACTCAGAAGATGTTGCTGAACATATTTTGGGGTGTTTTTGGCAGTAAACCTTAAAGTTCACAGTACATGTATTCTTAAATTGCGTTCAAAAAAAAAAAATCACCAAAACTTTTTTTTTCTCAAACTTTGGCATAGATTTGTGGTAAAATGGTTTACATGGAAAGAGTCAAAATACCCCAAATTTAATACCTTGATTTGTGTACTTTAAAAAAATATGTATATGTGGAGGGTTATTCAGGAATTAGTGACAGATATCAGTGTTACAATGTCACTAGCACTTATTTGAAAATAAACTCTTTGGAAATGGCAAAGTGCTACTTGCACTTATTGTTGCATAAAATGAGGAAAAAAGCGAGGAATATGTAAACATTGGGTATTGCTAAACTCAGAACTAAATTTAGAAACTACTAAGAATTAAACATTTTGACGGTTGTTGATACATAAGAAATTTTGGGGGTCAAAGTTCGAAAAAGTGGTGTTTCTTCAATTTTTTTGTCATATTTCACAATGTTTTTATAGTAAATTATATGAAATGATGAAAAAAATGGTATCTTTATAAAGTCCATTTAATGACGAGAAAACAGTGTAAAATATGTGTAGTTGCATAAACGAGTAAGAGGAAAATTTGTCCTAAACACTAACGGCGCAGAAACGTAAAAACAGCAGCGCTCACTAAAGGACGGATTTGTGTAAAACCGCCCGTCACTAAGGGTTAAGCCACTCCTTGTGTCTTAGCCGTGTGTTTTTGGGTCATTGTCATGCTGGAATACCCATCCACGACCCATTTTCATTGTCCTTTCTGAGGGAATGAGGTTCTCACCCAAGATTTGACGGTACATGGCCCTGTCCATCGTCCCTTTACGCGACGCGGTGAAGTTCTCTGTCCCCATCGCAGCAAAACACCCCCAAAGCATAATGTTTCCACCTCCGTGTTTGATGGTGGGGACCACATTCACATTGGAGTCATAGGAAGGATTTCCTTTTTTTTGTTTTTTGACGAGGGGGATTACCCATGGGTAGAAACATGGTTTTATATTTTCTTGGTTCTGTGAGCACTGGGGCTCTTTCTGGGATTAACCACAAACACCAGCCAGACACTTTATAAAGCTAAAGAACAACAACTATTTATTAAACTAACTTAACTAACTAAGTCTAAAACCAGAAGAGCTAGGTCGTCCATAGGAACGGGAATGGAACGTCCATCGCCCACTGGTCAGGAACCGGCAGGTGAGAATAAATCTCAGAGCATCCAGTCTGAAACAGAAAATAAAGGTTATGTTAATGTCTGGTAATTTTTTAAAATCCCCCCCACCCCTGTTTCTACTCAGATTTAAAGTTTGCTTCTGCTCTAATTGAGGATTTGTCTGCTCTTAAACAGTTCTTTTAGAAAAGAAGGGGATTTGTTAAAAAAAAATACATATTTATACACAAATCAGAGCTGTTCCTAAGCCTTAGAATGGAGCTGTCAGTTCACAAGAGGAAAGGATTTGGGTTTCCTTCTTTTCGGGGACTACGGACAGTATTTTCCATCATCCTCATCCAGGCAAAACTAAAGTCAATCTAATGCTACATCTCTGCAGTCTAATTCTCCATAACAAACCCCAAGCCCCTCAATGTTTAGCCCCTACGTTTATCCCAGTCCTAATCTGATTCCCACATGTAATTTACCGTGACATATCAGTGATGCCTTTTACTTTTTTCGCCCTCTTAGGAGGCTGAGCAGTCATCTCCTCGTCATCTCTGGCTCGTTTGCGGCTGCTGGTTTCTGGGCCCTTCACCTTTATAAATTTGCCCCCGCAGGTCTCCTGGTGTTTCTGAAACCATTTCTCTCGCGCATATGGTTCACGGTTCATGGGCCGCTTGATGTATCCGAACTTCGGACCCTGATGTTGACAAGGGCCATCACACCTCCACCAGTGTTTTTTGCACTGCTCCAACGCATCATAAAAGTCATTGCAGATGGTAATGTTGGTACCGGTGAGGCCGTTGATCCGTCTCATGTGTCGCTGAAATTCCGGGCCATGACCGTCGCCAACACCATTGTTTGTGGTGTACTGATATGCGTGGATCATTTCGTGGAGCAATATTTCCACGAGATCTTTCCTCGTCTGGAGGGACAGCATCGGCTGGCTCAGCTTGATGGAGCACACGTGAGTTTCGTGGTGTAGCAGCAGAGTCCAGCGACCTGTGTCATTCTCTTACTCCAACTTAGTTGGACGTTCTCCAGCGTTCCCGCAAAAAACAAGGTGTTAAATTCCTTGAACAATTTATGGATGTCTGGGTTGGGGTCAATAATATCCCACATTGGGTCAACCACCCGCAGACGCAAAAGAAAGAGCTGCCTAGCGCCACTTTGCGGTGTAAGAGTACCTCGAGAAGGTCCAGGAAGTTCATGATGATCCTCTTCCACCAGTTGCCCTGTTTGGGTCATCCCTTCATCCATTTTCATGCTCAACCGTCAATATCCAAAATATGTTTGTGTGTATGTTTTGAAGATCCCTTCTATCACCAGTGCCACATTCTGATGTCATACAGGCTGCCATGGTAAACATTCCACGCCAACATTCCATGACATCATGTGCTGCCTGATTTAAAGGGCCAGTGATGGTAGCTATCACAGAAAACACAGAGACTTCCATCTTTACAATAACACAGAAATGTCTAGAGCAATGGATGATGTGTAGAGGGATATAAAAATAATTTTACTGTGTTATTGTCCCGAAGAAAATTCCCTAGGGGAAATGAAATGTTGAGCTTCCTATGGATTAATAAATGTACAACTGTATAGGAAGTTCTGGAGTGCTGGCACTTTTTTGGAATTTTATTTACACACACAGATATATTTATATATATATATATATATATACACGTCACCCAATAATCGTGTCACAGATTTTAATTTTCTGAACTGATTAAAATGACGAGGGTTACAAGATATGATCATATGTTGAGTTTGTGACGGGATGGTCGTCCGTCGACTGTCCTGCTCTCCAGATGCCCCTGCTGTGGATCAGCCCGACCACCGAGTGGCTCGGCACTCGGCGTCCCGAGCAGCCTGATCCGCTGGTCCTGGGTGTTGGGAATGGCTTTGGTGTTGTTAGGGACCGCTGTAAGCAAGTGGTGCCGTCTGTGGTCGATTTGATGTTCCTCTTCTGGGTTAGGTAGCGTTTCAGAAGACCGCTGAGTTTCTTCCGTGGTGAATGTGATTTGCTCTGAACTAAAACACCAGACGAGCTGTATGCCTTAAAACAGTGAATTGCTTTATTTAGGGGTTTCAACAGGGTCATTTATACAACTTCACACACACAGATTACCAACTCCCCCACCCACACAACCAGCACTGATTGGCTCCTTTCCCAGCCTCCTGTTCCCTATCAGGTCCCTTTCAGGCTCCCCATTGTCCAGGGGATTAGGCATATGAGGTCTTGGAAAAGCCTCCAATCCACTGGTTTGCTGTATCCTCCATCTTGGGGCCATGAGGTCCTTTGTCCTTGGGACCCATGCTGGGCTATACAAAATGGTGACTGGGGAAAACACATACATACAGTTTTCTTAATTTGAAACTACATTCATACAATAAGGATACATTGTAAAATACACCGCCCTTCAATAAAACCACATAGTAATAACATAATATTGTGCATACAATCTGAAACGCAAAACCAAGGGAAAAGTAAAAAATGGTCTTTAAAATTGGAGCAGAGTCAGTTCCTTGAGTCTCGCTGAGGCGAGCCCGATGTCATCTCCGTGACAGAGTTTATGTAGTGTAAGAGCTGCTAAAAGATGGGGTACATTGACGTTGTTACCAGGCCAGTAACATAATCATATTGTGTGACCAAACCCCATAATTTTAATCTTCGTGCAGGAATGTAAACCTATGAGACTATTGCTGGGTGGAGGGCTCTGATCTATGAGTGTTTGTTGATTAGTCACAGAAGCTTCCGAATAAATGCTTGTAAACGATGAGCCTGGTCTTGCATGTGCTATAATGCTCACCCATAGGGCCAAGTGGGCTTCATGAAACACGTCCTTCCTAAATATGTGTGGCATGGTTACCCATCACTGGCATATGCCAACCATGAAAACAGACTGGTGCCAGCTCTGGCCTAATAAATAGTAGGCTGAAACAGAACGTATGCAGCATAGTAAATACCTTGTTGCCCTTCGGGCTCCTTTCTATCTCTTGTTAGTCAGTAGGTAGCGGATAGGTGGTCTCTTCTCTCCGTTTTTTAGATCATTGACTCTTGCTGCAGTTTGTGACGACCATCCGCTACTGTATCTACCCAGTCGTAACTTGTGGAGGGCAAGTTTTCAAGGGGTTAACAGCTCCAAGCCTCTGGACTTACTAACTCTACCCCCTCTTAGGACCCAATTTATGCCAACCTAACTCCCCAAAACCGTACACACACTTCCGACTATATGCTGCTACCACGAAAGTAATAGGGCACTTTCGAAAATTCCAGTAACTGTATACCACCCCCAATCCAGGAGCCTAACCATATACAACTAGGGATGAGCGTTCGGTTCGATTCGAACGTGAGTTCGAATCGAACATCAGCCGTTCGAGTGTTCGGCGAATGCCGAACATTATAGGATGTTCGCGGTTTGTTCGACCGCTGAAATTCCATAATAAAAAGTGCGTCCGCAGGTCTCCTAAATAATAATTTTAATGAGATAAGAAAATCCATTCTGGCCCATCAGCGAATTGTGGGAATCCATAGTGTCCCCTCCAGACTTACAGACTGCCACTGCTCCGCTAATAAAACTCACACTCTCATACACTGCACATTGCTGTATCACAAAGCTCCACAGAAATAAAACTCACAGTAAAGTCTGGTGTATATGAGTGTATCACAGAGCTCTACAGCAATAAACTCACAGTAATGTGCGGTGTATAGGAGTATATCACAGAGCTCCACAGCAATAAACTCACAGTAATGTGCGGTGTATATGAGTGTATCACAGATCTCCACAGCAATAAAACTCACAGTAACGTGCGGTGTATATGAGTGTATCAAAGAACTCCACAGCAATAAAACTCACAGTTATGTCTGGTGTATATGAGTGTATCACAGAGCTCCACAGCAATAAAACTCACAGTAATGCGTGGTGTATATGAATGTATCACAGAACTGCACAGCAATAAAACTCACAGTAACGTGCGGTGTATATGAGTGTATCACAGAGCTCCACAGCAATAAAACTCACAGTAATGCGTGGTGTATATGAATGTGTCACAGAACTGCACAGCAATAAAATTCTCATGGAAATGGGCAGTGCGTGTGTATAAGCATACACAGAATCCACAGCAGTAAACGTTCACAGTAATAGGCAGTGCACATGAGTATACACAGGAGCCACAGCTATATAATTCACAGTAATGGCTGGGGTGTATGGGCAGGCACAGAATCCACGCATTTGTATTTAATATTTAACCTATTCTTAAGACGTTCGGGCCCCATCCTCAACAATTTCCGACTCTGGCTGATGGGCTGCAGGGACTGGGAGCCGATCGGGCGCGTAAATGTGACACGTCCGGGAACTACGAGAAGTCGTCTGTTAGTCAGTTGAGGCCCTGCAGCGCTTGCAATGGATCAGGAAGATCTGCGTCCGAGCTAAGGCAAGGGGGGGCCTATTTTGCTGCTGATGTCACCTGCTGGACCTCCTGCAATCTGAATGGGATTGGATTGCAGAGCGAGAACCCAGCATTTTTCTGGAATCCGTGCCCCCTCCACTTGCGGGCCTTCGGGTGGCGCCCGAGTCCCGATCGGGTCAGTCCGCCGTTGTCCATGGGTATTAAAATGGTCATGGCTCAAGGCGGCATTTCAAAGGGGCAGCCGCCTGCTTTAGAGGATGTGGCCGCCTGCATTAAAGGATGTGGCCTGTTGGCGCCTGGGGGGGGGGGGGACGCAAAAAATCCAAATCACCAGTATGGCCAGAGAAGCCTACCAGTATTCTAGAAGAATTCCTGATAGGTCATGGTATCCGTGGGCCTTTGAGGCCATATTAAAATTTAAATAAATTTAACAGGCCCACAGAAGACCCCGTCCACATCTCCTTACTGCGTACATCCATATGTCACCCTCCATTAGCCACCCACTTGTTTCCCTCCAGCTCCCTCTTAATTTATGTCCCTTTCACAATTTTACTTAATTTGATTAATATAAATTAAGTGTAGATATGATGTTATATAGCAGGTGTTTGTGACATGTACGAGTGTATATGATGTGTATGTGACATGTAAGAGTATAAATGATATGTATGTTGCATGTATGTGTATATTTATTTATTTGCAAAGTATTTATTTGCAAAGTATTTTACCAGGATGGATACATTGAGATTTCTCTCGCTTTCAAGTATTATTATTATTATTATTATTCTTTATTTATAAAGCGCCAGCATATTCCGCAGCGCTGTACAATAAGCACAGTATAGACAGGGTTACAATACATTGAACAACATTTGACAAACAGTACAGGAGGAGATGAGGGCCTATTCCCGTAGGAACTCACAATCTGGGAGGGTTGGGGTTGGAAACAGGAGGAGAGGACTGTAAGGTGAGAGTGATTGATGGTTGCGTCAGTGAGTTGGGTGGTAGGCCTCCCTAAATAGGAATGTTTTCAGGGAGCGTTTGAAGGAAGAGAAGTTAGGGGAAAGTCTGACAGTACGAGGGAGAGCGTTCCAGAGAGTGGGGGCTGCGCGTGAGAAATCCTGCAGTCTATCATGGGAAGAGGTGATGCGGGGAGAAGCTAGGCGCAGGTCACTGTTTGACCTTAGGGAGCGGGCTGGGGTGTATTTGGTGATTAGTGAGGACAGGTAGTGGGGAGCTGAGTTAGTGAGGCTTTTGTAGGTAAGGATAAGGATTTTGAACTTAATTCTGCAGTGGATGGGGAGCCAGTGAAGGGACTCGCAGAGGGAGCGCGCAGAGACAGAGCGGCGGGTGAGGTGAATTAGCCTGGCGGAGGCGTTCAGGATGGATTGTAGGGGGGAGAGGTGGGACAGAGGGAGGCCAGATAAGAGATTATTGCAATAGTCGAGTCGGGAGATTACCAGGGCGTGTATGAGTTGTTTTGTGGCGACAGCGGTAAGAAATGGCCGAATTCTGTAAATATTACGCAGTTGGTATCGGCAGGAGGAGGAAAGAGACTTGATGTGGGGGATGAAGGAAAGAGCAGAGTCAAGTGTAACTCCAAGACAGCGAACTTGGTTTGATGGGGAGATGGTGATACCCTCCACCGTGATCGAGAAGTCAGGAGGTGGGGCGGCATTAGAGGGAGGAATAAGTAGGAGCTCAGTCTTTGACATGTTGATCTTTAGGTGGTGGGAGGCCATCCAGGAGGAGATGCCAGATAAACAGTCACTGACTTTGGAAAGGACAGGGGGAGAGAGATCAGGGGTAGAGAGGTAGATCTGAGTGTCATCAGCGTAGAGGTGGTAATTAAAGCCAAAGCTGTTGATGATTTTGCCCAGGGAGGAGGTGTAGATGGAAAAGAGCAGAGGACCAAGGACAGAGCCTTGAGGTACACCAACAGATAGAGGCAATGAGGAGGAGGAGTTACCAGCAAAGGACACACAGAAGGACCTGTTGGATAAATAGGAGTCAATCCAAGCAAGTGCAGTGTCACCGAGACCCAGAGAGTTGAGGGTCTGTAGAAGGAGGGTGTGTCAACAGTGTCAAAAGCAGCCGAGAGGTCAAGCAGGATGAGAATAGAATAGTGGCCGTGTTTTTTAGCAGTTAGGAGGTCGTTGGTGACTTTGGTGAGGGCAGTTTCAGTTGAGTGTAGGGGACGGAAGCCAGATTGCAGGGGGTCAAGTAGGGAATTGGAGGACAGGAAGATGGAGAGGCGGTTGAAGACTAGTTTTTCTAAGAGCTTAGAGGTAAAGGGAAGCAGGGATACAGGACGGTAGTTGGATGGAGAGTTGGGATCTAGGGATGGTTTCTTTAGTAAAGGGGTAACTAGCGCGTGTTTGAAGGCGGATGGAAAGGAGCCAGTGGAGAGCGATAGGTTGAAGATGTGTGTGAGAGCAGGGTGAGGGAGGAGGAGAGGGGAGGAATTAGATGTGAGGGAATGGGGTCGAGCGGGCACGTGGTGAGATGTGAGGAGGACAATAAGGAATTGACTTCCTCCTCAGTGGTTGGGAGGAAGCGGCAGAGGGTGGCAGATGGGACCTGTGGGAGTGGAGGTGGCAGATAACTATCTTGTGTTGGGATGTTGCTTCTGATAGTTAAAGTATGTCCTGGGTTCAAGAGCATTGAGTGGGAGTGGAGGTGGCAGATAACTATCTTGTGTTGGGATGTTGCTTCTGATAGTTAAAGTATGTCCTGGGTTCAAGAGCATTGAAATTTTACAGTCGTTACAGAAATACAAAGTAGTAAATGCAAGATATTAAGAAAAAAACACAAATATACAGATTAACACAGAAAATAAATATGTAAGTAATATAGTTACTATGTTACATGTTTACAGGTGCATTCTGTACCGAGGTATGTTAAAAGAGGTCTCTTGAGTGGCTTAAGACTGGGAGAAGATTTGATGGTGTCTGGAAGGTTATTCCATAACTGTGGTGCTCTGTAGGAAAATGAGGATCGATATATATATGATGTGTTTGTGACTTGTAAGTGTATATATGATGTTTGTGACATGTGAGTGTATATATGATGTTTATGTGACATGTAAGTGTATATATGATGAGTATGTGACATGTACGAGTGTATATGATGTGTATGTGACTTGTAAGTGTATATATGATGTGTAAATGACATGTAGGTCTGAAGACTGGCTAGGCCACTGCAGGACCTTAATGTTCTTCTTCTTCTTAAGACACTCCTTTGTTGTCTTAGCCGTGTGTTTTGGGTCATTGTCATGCTGGAATACCCATCCACGACCCATTTTCATTGTCCTTTCTGAGGGAAAAAGGTTCTCACCCAAGATTTGACGGGACATGGCCCTGTCCATCGTCCCTTTGATGCGGTGAAGTTCTATTGTCCTAATCGCAGCAAAACACCCCCAAAGCATAATGTTTCCACCTCCGTGTTTGATGGTGGGGATCACATTCACATTGGAGTCATAGGAAGGATTTCCTTTTTTTTTGTTTTTTGACGAGGGGGATTACCCATGGGTAGAAACCAGGGGCGGATCCAGAGACTAGTCTCGGGAGGGGCACTTACAGAAAATAAGGTGTTTTAGCAGAGAGCCCGACTCACGAGAATTTACAGAGGGCCCGGCTCACAGGAGTTTACAATCTAGAGGAGCAGAGGGCCTGGCTCACAGGAGCTTACAATCTAGAAGAGCAGAGGGCACCCAGGAGCTTACAATCTAGAGGAGCAGAGGGCACCCAGGAGCTTACAATCTAGAGGAGCAGAGGGCACCCAGGAGCTTACAATCTAGAGGAGCAGAGGGCACCCCGGATTTTACAATCTAGAGGAGCAGAGAGCCCCCAGCTCACACATGGATTTGCCCCCAGCTCATGGATTTGCCCAGCACATGGATTTGCCCAGCTCTTGGATTTGCCCCCAGCTCATGGATTTGCCCAGCTCATGGATTTGCCCCCAGGTCATGGATTTGCCCAGCTCATGGATTTGCCCCCAGGTCATGGATTTGCCCAGCTCATGGATTTGCCCCCAGCTCATGGATTTGCCCCCAGGTCATGGATTTGCCCCAGCTCATGGATTTTGCCCCCAGCTCATGGATTTGCCCAGCTCATGGATTTGCCCCCAGGTCATGGATTTGCCCCCAGCTCATGGATTTGCCCAGCTCATGGATTTGCCCCAGGTCATGGATTTGCCCAGCTCATGGATTTGCCCCCAGCTCATGGATTTGCCCAGCTCATGGATTTGCCCCCAGGTCATGGATTTGCCCCCAGGTCATGGATTTGCCCCCAGCTCATGGATTTGCCCCCAGGTCATGGATTTGCCCCCAGGTCATGGATTTGCCCAGCTCATGGATTTGCCCCAAGCTCATGGATTTGCCCCCAGGTCATGGATTTGCCCCCAGCTCATGGATTTGCCCCCAGCTCATGGATTTGCCCCCAACTCATGGATTTGCCCCCAGGTCATGGTTTGCCCCCAGGTCATGGATTTGCCCAGCTCATGGATTTGCCCCAGGTCATGGATTTGCCCCCAGCTCATGGATTTGCCCAGCTCATGGATTTGCCCCCAGGTCATGGATTTGCTCCCAGCTCATGGATTTGCCCAGCTCATGGATTTGCCCCCAGGTCATGGATTTGCCCCCAGCTCATGGATTTGCCCCCAGCTTACACATGGATTTAAGAGAGTAGATATGCCGAGAAGGCAGATCAGGGAGCGCAAAACAATTAAAACACTCTCACCAGGTGTCAAATGTAAAATACAAAGAGTATACTCATCTCGGGTATAGACCAGTAGAGAAAAACAATAACATATACCTATAGAATAGAGAAATAAAAACAGATTGCGCAATACCAGGGGTAAAAAATGAGCATGGACAGAAAGTAACAATTGCACACTCACAGAGTTGGAGCCTGTGAGGCTCTCTGTCAGCGCCTGCAAGCCACTTGAGGGGGGGCTTCACCACAGTATTCGATGGTTCTTGTCACGCTTCTTGTACTTATATGCACTTCTCTCTGGCCGGAATGGTGAATTGACACAAATGTGACCTCGGACAAAATGGAGAGTGTATAGCGTAATATTGCTATGCTGATACTGTATAACAAAAAAGCATTGGCACACTCACGTGGTATGGAGCCTCTTGTTAGGGTGGCTCAGTAGATAAGGCCTCAGACCGTTTTGGGTAGGTCTCACCCTTCTTGGAACTTAGTGGATACCGGGAGCGTAGGTTCCTAGATCTCAGGTGGTTAAAAAATAATAAGTAATAATAAGTTATGCCAATCTGTTCATGGCGCACTGAAACAGTGCGGTATGGACAGGGCATGGCTGGGGCTCGAGCCACGTCCTCTATAAACGCTACATAGACGATATACTCATTATTTGGAGGGGCACGAAGCCCCAACTTGAAGATTTTATTAATCACCTCAATCAGAACCCCTTGGGTATTAAACTTGAACACAACATCAGTGGTGAACAAGTCAATTACTTAGATTTTAATCTCTATGTGAAGGAGGGTCACATAGAGACAAGCACTCATTTCAAAGATGTAAAGGTTAATGGCTTCATTGATGTCACAAGTCATCATTATCCTCCCTGGTTAAAGGCAGTCCCTAAGGGACAGATGACACGAATACGAAGGAACTGCACCAAGATGAACCTCTTTATGTCCCAATCCCAGAGATTGATTGAGGACTTCTCGGCCAAGGGATATGAAAGGAGTCAACTCCTTTCTGTGCGGAATGAAGTCTCCAAAATAGATAGGACTACACTTTTGAAATATAAATCACATCCTAACAGTAATATTAGATCTTTACCATTTGTGCTAGATTATAATCTTACTAATAAGGCTATCTCACGCTCAATAAGGCGACACTGGCCAATCCTCAAACGAGATCCGCTACTTAATACTCTTCTACCAGACCATCCCACCATTATCTATAGAGGGGGTAAGAATTTTGGACGTCAGCTAACCAAAAATCATTTACGTACTCAAATTAAAAACAAAAACCCCTTTGGTTTAGATATGGGCTTTTACGGATGCGGACAATGCATTGCCTGCAGAAAGACAGGCAGCCGCAAAAGATTGGTTCGAACCATCGACACCCCTCATAATCAATCAACTTTCCCTATTCGTCAAATTATCACCTGTCATAGTAAGAATGTTGTCTATTTACTTAAATGCCCTTGCGGTAAACGTTATGTGGGCCAGACCTCAAGGGCCTTATACATCAGGATCAACGAACATCTTTGCAATATTACTCGAGGTTACGACAAACATAGCGTGTCTACACATTTTAAAGATATCCATTCCTGCAACCCCAAGGGTTTGGAGTTCCAGGGTTTGGAAATAATTACACGGGATTGGAGGGGTGATGACATGCACTCCAAAATCATTAAATCAGAGATGCGCTGGATTTACACTTTAGATACCCTCCTCCCTATGGGATTGAATGCGGACTTTGAAGTCTGCCATTTTTTATAGTTTTTTCCTTTTCATTTTCTCTTGTTTGGCTCTTGACTCTTCTTTTTTATGAATTATATACTTAGGTTTTTTGTGTATATTATCTTTTATTAAAGACACCATATATTTATTTTCCTGTCACTATATCACTTCTGTGTTATATACAGTATTATTTATGTTTTATGATTCTTATGCATGTGTTATACACTTTTATTTTTATATATTTTTCATTTTTCATTTTATATTTCTATTTCTCTGCTTTTGCATATTCTCCTTCCGGACTGTTATGTGGTGGCCGCTGGACTTTTTGCCCCTGGACAAGAGGACTTTCTTTTTCTCCCTTTTTTTGTTTTGTTTTGTGCCTTTTGGAGGTTTTTTCCTCCTTTCCCTATTTTGGGATCTCTTCGGCTATCTGGAGAAGCATGCAGATATCTGCTCCTATGTTCACGAACCGGAAGTTCCGATGCGTGAAACGCAAACCGGAAATCATCGCTTGACCCGCAGGCGCATATCCGGTAGATGAGACGCAAATCGGAAGTTCCGGAATTCGTGAAGCATATCGGCAACAACGGTGAACCGCACGCCAATAACATGTCTCCTCCAATTACTGGGACACTATTTAAGATCACGTATGGACACTCAAGGGGCTATTACCGACTGAGGAAGCCTGCAGAACGGCAGGAGAAACGCGTTTCGGTTTTATCCCCCTTATCTTTTGTACCCATTTCATTTGGTTTTATTTTGAATAAATTTTTATTTTCTCAATACTCTTATTTTTATTTTATTTGCCATTACTTATTATTACTTATTATTTTTTAACCATCTGAGATCTAGGAACCTACGCTCCCGGTATCCACTAAGTTCCAAGAAGGGTGAGACCTACACAAAACGGTCTGAGGCCTTATCTACTGAGCCACCCTAACAAGAGGCTCCATACCACGTGAGTGTGCCAATGCTTTTTTGTTATACAGTATCAGCATAGCAATATTACGCTATACACTCTCCATTTTGTCCGAGGTCACATTTGTGTCACTTCACCATTCCGGCCAAGAGAGAGTGCATATAAGTACAAGAAGCGTGACAAGAACCATCGAATACTGTGGGTGAAGCCCCCCCTCAAGTGGCTTGCAGGCGCTGACAGAGAGCCTCACAGGCTCCACCTCTGTGAGTGTGCAATTGTTACTTTCTGTCCATGCTCATTTTTTACCCCTGGTATTGCGCAATCTGTTTTTATTTCTCTATTCTATAGGTATATGTTATTGTTTTTCTCTACTGGTCTATACCCGAGATGAGTATACTCTTTGTATTTTACATTTGACACCTGGTGAGAGTATTTTAATTGTTTTGCGCTCCCTGATCTGCCTTCTCAGCATATCTACTCTCTTCTACCATATTTGTGGGTGAGGAATACACCCATTGGTGAGCTGCAACTATCCATTTCTGTGTTTAGAGTCAATTCCTAGCGCCGTATTAACATCTTTCACCCATTCACTTGGGTTCCTTTGTTGAGTTACACATGGATTTGCCCAGCTCTCACCTGGATATTGCTCCAGGCCTCCAGCTCCGGCAGGGGTTGACTCTGAGCCGGGGACCCAGATGCCGGGCAGCGCGGGAGTGCCTGCCCGGTCCTGAAGAGTCCGTCCTGTTGAGTGATGCGGCTGCGTGGCGTGCGTGCGCAGGTCACGCGGTCCGGCCAGTCAGGTGGTACAGAGACTCAGTACCACCTGATTAGCCGGACCACGTGACCGCCGGCGCCTGTACGCAGCCGCATCACTCAACAGGACGGACTCTTCAGGACCGGGCAGGCACTCCCGCGCTGCCCGGCATCTGGGTCCCCGTTCTGGGGGGGGCAATTGCCCCGTGCCCCCCCCTGGATCCGCCCCTGGTAGAAACATGTTTTATATTTTCTTGGTTCTGTGAGCACTGGGGCTCTTTCTGGGATTAACCACAAACACCAGCCAGACACTTTATAAAGCTAAAGAACAACAACTATTTATTAAACTAACTTAACTAACTAAGTCTAAAACCAGAAGAGCTAGGTCGTCCATAGGAACGGGAATGGAACGTCCATCGCCCACTGGTCAGGAACCAGCAGGTGAGAATAAATCTCAGATCATCCAGTCTGAACAGAAAATAAAGGTTATGTTAATGTCTGGTAATTTTTTAAATCCCCCCACCCCTGTTTCTACTCAGATTTAAAGTTTGCTTCTGCTCTAATTGAGGATTGTCTGCTCTTTAAACAGTTCTTTAGAAAAGAAGGGGATTTGTTTAAAAAAAAGTACATATTTATACACAAATCAGAGCTGTTCCTAAGCCTTAGAATGGAGCTGTCAGTTCACAAGAGGAAAGGATTTGGGGTTTCCTTCTTTTCGGGGACTACGGACAGTATTTTCCATCATCCTCATCCAGGCAAAACTAAAGTCAATCTAATTCTCCATAACAAACCCCAAGCCACTCAATGTTTAGCCCCTACGTTTATCCCAGTCCTAATCTGATTACCACATGTAATTTACCGTGACATATCAGTGATGCCTTTTACTTTTTTCGCCCTCTTAAGAGGCTGAGCAGTCATCTCCTCGTCATCTCTGGCTCGTTTGCGGCTGCTGGTTTCTGGCCCTTCACCTTTATAAATTTGCCCCCGCAGGTTTCCTGGTGTTTCTGAAACCATTTCTCTCGCGCAGATTGGTTCACGGTTCATGGGCCGCTTGATGTATCCGAACTTCGGACCCTGATGTTGACAAGGGCCATCACACCTCCACCAGTGTTTTTTGCACTGCTCCAACGCATCATAAAAGTCATTGCAGATGGTAATGTTGGTACCGGTGAGGCCGTTGATCCGTCTCATGTGTCGCTGAAATTTCCGGGCCATGACCGTCGCCAACACCATTGTTTGTGTGTACTGATATGCGTGGATCATTTCGTGGAGCAATATTTCCACGAGATCTTTCCTCGTCTGGAGGGACAGCATCGGCTGGCTCAGCTTGATGGAGCACACGTGAGTTTCGTGGTTGTAGCAGCAGAGTCCAGCGACCTGTGTCATCTCTTACTCCAACCTTAGTTGGACGTTCTCCAGCGTTCCCGCAAAAAACAAGGTGTTTTAAATTCCTTGAACAATTTATGGATGTCTGGGGTTGGGTCAATAATATCCCACATTGGGTCAACCACCCGCAGACGCAAAGGAAAGAGCTGCCTGGCGCCACTTTGCGGTGTAAGAGTACCTCGAGAAGGTCCAGGAAGTTCATGATGATCCTCTTCCACCAGTTGCCCTGTTTGGGTCATCCCTTCATCCATTTTCATGCTCAACCGTCAATATCCAAAATATGTTTGTGTGTATGTTTTGAATATCCCTTTCTATCACCAGTGCCACATTCTGATGTCATACAGGCTGCCATGGTAAACATTCCACGCCAACATTCCATGACATCATGTGCTGCCTGATTTAAAGGGCCAGTGATGGTAGCTATCACAAAAAACACAGAGACTTCCATCTTTACAATGACACAGAAATGTCTAGAGCAATGGATGTGTAGAGGGATATAAAAATAAATTTTACTGTGATTATTGTCCCGAAGAAAATTCCCTAGGGGAAAATGAAATGTTGAGCTTCCTATGGATTAATAAATGTACAACTGTATAGGAAGTTCTGGAGTGCTGGCACTTTTTTGGAATTTTATTTACACACACAGATTATATTATATATATATATATATATATATATATATATATTATATATATATATATATATATACGTCACCCAATAATCGTGTCACAGATTTTTAATTTCCTGAACTGATTAAAATGACGAGGGTTACAAGATATGATCATATGTTGAGTTGTGACAGGATGGTCGTCCGTCGACTGTCCTGCTCTCCCGATGCCCCTGCTGTGGATCAGCCCGACCACCGAGTGGCTCGGCACTCGGCGTCCCGAGCAGCCTGATCCGCTGGTCCTGGGTGTTGGGAATGGCTTTGGTGTTGTTAGGGACCTGTAACGGTGAGCCCCCTATAGGGTGATGGGGAGCCCCCAATCTGCAGAGATTGAAGCCTTAAGGGCAGGTATACAGATTCCAGGGAACAAACCAGGATATTACAGGAATTAGAAAGATCACGAAGCCCTGACTGAGATCCTTGAAAGGTGGTCTCGAAATAGTAACTAAGCTAGGTCTGCAAGGTGAATAAAACATAAACCAGACATACAATGAATGCAGGTATACAGATTCCAGGGAACAAACCAAGATATAACAGAAAACTAAAAAGATCCCTAAGCTCTGACTGAGATCCTTGAAAGGTGGTCTCGAAATAGTAACTAAGCTAGGTCTGCAAGGTGTATAAAACATAAACCAGACATACAATGAATGCAGGTATTACACGGATAAATAAGCACGGTACAGGGGACAGACAAAAGAGAGATCCAAATTACAAGAGCCAAAGGTCATACACAGAATATCATAACTAGAGGGTCAGACGAGAGAGAGATCCTAAACACATGAGCCAGAGGTCATACACAGAATATCAACGTTAACCAGCACACAGGGACTAGGCAAGAAAGACTATCCTGGTCCAAGGATCAAGGGGAATCCTGGTCCTACATATAGGGCAGAACAGGTCATGTGACCGCAGACCAATAAGCCCAACAGATGGCCTGCAGCCTGAAAACAAAAACAAACAGGAATCCCTGCTACCACCAGCAGGGGGCAAGGCCGAGACGTGACAGGACCGCTGTAAGCAAGTGGTGCCGTCTGTGGTCGATTTGATGTTCCTCTTCTGGGTTAGGTAGCGTTTCAGAAGACCGCTGAGTTTCTTCCGTGGTGAATGTGAAGGAGAATCAGGCTGGAAGATGGTTGCCCCTATGAGCCAGGCAGCCGATCTTTGTTTCAGAATATTGGTCACCAAGTACAATAGAATAGATCTT
>RXON01003157.1:0-40000 GCA_009667805.1 Leptobrachium leishanense
TGGGACCCCTTAGATTGTAAACTCCGTCAGATATCTGCCCCCAGCTCACATGGGTATATTTACTTTTCATGCACTGGCTCTCGGGAGTGACATTCTGCATGGGTGGTATCGTGATATTTGCCTGTAGTCGTACATAAACGCCTTGCGCCCGTAATCCCTGACTCTCCTGCCAGTACCCAAGCTTCAATGACGTAATTTCCGTGCGTGAGGGCCGCCTGGAACCCGCCCGCTCTTTCTCCACAGCCATCGAGAGGCAGGAAGAGGAGGCTGCGGACAGACCAACTCGCTCCTGTGGGTGAGTGACCGGGCGGCGGGACGTGCTGAGAAGTGGACTGTGAGCGCTCGGTCTTTTCCACCGCGGCCAGTGAGTTAAAACTGCGAGCGCAGTCCTCGCGGTAACGTTCAGATCCAAAATCTCTTTCTTTTTTCTTTTTTATTCTTCCTTCTCAATGTCCTAAAATACACAAAAAGGGACACACATCGCGCAGTATAGGGAATGTGTCTTTACTATCAGACATACTGCGCGATGTGTGTCCCGTTTTGTGTATTTTAGGACATTGAGAAGGAAGAATAACGAAGAAAAAAGAAAGAGATTTTGGATCTGAACGTTACCGCGCGGACTCTTATTTTTTACAGATTTTTTTGGTGTGTACATTGGGAGTGAGCGCACACGGTATCTTGCGGCACACAGTTATTTATAGACTTTTGCTTGATCTACACCCATTTACCTTCCTTTTATTTTCGCTCAGTAGTTTTTCGCAAACAGCGTTTCAAATATGAAACTTTTAATTGTTTGGTTTCTATTGTTTTTTTTTTTACCCTGTTCGTGGTTGTCGGCTTTTTCCGGTGCCTGGTCAGTGCTGTGTTTGGCAGATCGTCTGCTTTTTTTTGGATGCTTTCGGAGATTTTTGGCGGTTTTGCGGCGGATGGTCGGCTTTTTTTGGATGTGTGTGGCGCTTTTTTGGCGGATGGTCGGCTTTTTTTGCGTGTGGTGTTTTGCAGCAGTTTTTCCATTTGAGGAGGTGTTTTTTGCGGTGGCTTTTCCCTGCACTTCGGGAACCCTGCTGTGAATGCTGAATGGATCGGGGAATCAGATTCCCCAAAGTGCAGGGAACGAGAGAGCACCAAAATCTCGGCGACATTGTGGTGCTCTCTGAATAACCCTGTGACTAGACCATGGATGGAGAGGGTGTAAGGTCCCTTAATGGTGAAGGAAATGTTGGTGGCATTCACGTTTGGTGCGGAAAAGTCAAGGCTTGATGTCATCATCACAGATGCTGCTCTGTACGTACTTACATTTGAGCTTTAACAATATAATCCGGAAGAGGAATATCAAGGCGAAGAGGAAGGACACCAGGAAAGGCCAATACGGGTTATACTGGTAGACTGAAAGAAAGGACGCGTGTTAGTGAAGCAGGACAAGTCCACCTGTGAATGCCATGGAACAGACTCACACGCTTTATTCATTATGTCCAGGCCACGCACGAAGAGAACGATCAATCTACCAAAACAGCCCAAACAAATAATAAACTGCAACACTAGAGTAAATCCCTCAAACAGTCTGTAGGGAATCCGGCAGCGCAAAGGCTATAAAATAATATAATTATAAGGCATATTACCAGTCTGCCATGCAGAAAACCAGTCTGCCAGGAATATTACCAGTCTGCCATGTACAATACCAGTCTGCCATGTACAATACCAGTCTGCCATGTACAATACCAGTCTGCCATGTACAATACCAGTCTGCCATGTACAATACCAGTCTGCCAGGCATATTACCAGTCTCACATACACAAAACCAGTCTGCCAGGCATATTACCAGTCTGCCATGCACAATACCAGTCTGCCATGCACAATACCAGTCTGCCAGACATATTACCAGTCTGCCATGCAAAATACCAGTCTGCCAGACATATTACCAGTCTGCCAGGCATATTACCAGTCTGCCATGCACAATACCAGTCTGCCAGGCATATTACCAGTCTGCCATGCATATTACCAGTCTGCCAGGCATATTACCAGTCTCCCATACACAAACCCAGTCTGTCAGCCATATTACCAGTCTGCCATGCATAATACCAGTGTCTCATAATATCAGTGTGCCTAAATACCAGCCTGACATGCCATGCATACCACGTGCCTTTAAATATACGCATAATGTATACATTACAAAAAAAATGCCCGCCCAATCCCAACACAATCTAAGGGGTCCCATGAGTTTACAATCTAAGGGGTCCCATGAGTTTACAATCTATCCCATGAGTTTACAATCTAAGGGGCCCCATGAGCTTACAAGTCCGCATAAAGGACTAACTATCCCACATAAAGGGCTAACTATCCCGCATAAAGGGCTAACTATCCCGCATAAAGGACTAACTATCCCTCATAAAGGACTAACTATCCCACATAAAGGACTAACTATCCCACATAAAGGACTAACTATCCCGCATAAAGGGCTAACTATCCCTCATAAAGGGCTAACTATCCCTCATAAAGGGCTAACTATCCCTCATAAAGGACTAACTATCCCTCATAAAGGACTAACTATCCCTCATAAAGGACTAACTATCCCACATAAAGGACTAACTATCCCACATAAAGGACTAACTATCCCGCATAAAGGGCTAACTATCCCACATAAAGGGCTAACTATCACTCATAAAGGACTAACTATCGCGCATAAAGGGCTAACTATCCCTCATAAAGGGCTAACTATCCCTCATAAAGGACTAACTATCCCTCATAAAGGACTAACTATCCCACATAAAGGGCTAACTATCCCACATAAAGGACTAACTATCCCGCAAAAAGGGCTAACTATCCCACATAAAGGGCTAACTATCCCACATAAAGGACTAACTATCCCACATAAAGGACTAACTATCCCGCATAAAGGGCTAACTATCCCTCATAAAGGACTAACTATCCCTCATAAAGGACTAACTATCCCGCATAAAGGGCTAACTATCCCACATAAAGGACTAACTATCCCACATAAAGGGCTAACTATCCCACATAAAGGACTAACTATCCCTCATAAAGGACTAACTATCCCACATAAAGGACTAACTATCCCGCATAAAGGGCTAACTATCCCTCATAAAGGACTAACTATCCCACATAAAGGACTAACTATCCCTCATAAAGGACTAACTATGCCTCATAAAGGACTAACTATCCCGCATGAAGGGCTAACTATCCCGCATAAAGGGCTAACTATCCCACATAAAGGACTAACTATCCCACATAAAGGACTAACTATCCCGCATAAAGGGCTAACTATCCCGCATAAAGGGCTAACTATCCCTCATAAAGGACTAACTATCCCACATAAAGGACTAACTATCCCGCATAAAGGGCTAACTATCCCGCATAAAGGGCTAACTATCCCCCATAAAGGGCTAACTATCCCGCATAAAGGGCTAACTATCCCTCATAAAGGACTAACTATCCCTCATAAAGGACTAACTATCCCGCATAAAGGACTAACTATCCCTCATAAAGGGCTAACTATCTCGCATAAAGGGCTAACTATCCCGCATAAAGGGCTAACTATCCCACATAAAGGACTAACTATCCCACATAAAGGGCTAACTATCCCGCATAAAGGGCTAACTATCCCGCATAAAGGGCTAACTATCTCTCATAAAGGACTAACTTTCCCTCATAAAGGACTAACTATCCCGCATAAAGGGATAACTATCCTGCATAAAGGACTAACTATCCCACATAAAGGACTAACTATCCCTCATAAAGGACTAACTATCCCGCATAAAGGGCTAACTATCCCACATAAAGGGCTAACTATCCCACATAAAGGGCTAACTATCCCACATAAAGGGCTAACTATCAGGCATAAAGGACTAACTATCCCGCATAAAGGGCTAACTATCCCACATAAAGGGCTAACTATCCCTCTTAGAGGACTAACTATCCCTCATAAAGGACTAACTATCCCACATAAAGGGCTAACTATCCCTCTTAGAGGACTAACTATCCCTCATAAAGGACTAACTATCCCGCCTAAAGGACAAACTAGCCCGCATAAAGGGCTAACTATCCCACATAAAGGACTAACTATCCCGCATAAAGGGCTAACTAACCCACATAAAGGACTAACTATCCCGCATAAAGGGCTAACTATCCCGCATAAAGGGCTAACTATCCCTCATAAAGGACTAACTATCCCGCATAAAGGGCCAACTATCCCACAGAAAGGACTAACTATCCCACATAAAGGGCTAACTATCCCACATAAAGGACTAACTATCCCTCATAAAGGACTAACTATCCCACATAAAGGACTAACTATCCCGCATAAAGGGCTAACTATCCCACATAAAGGGCTAACTATCCCGCATAAAGGGCTAACTATCCCTCATAAAGGGCTAACTATCCCTCATAAAGGACTAACTATCCCTCATAAAGGACTAACTATCCCGCATAAAGGACTAACTATCCCACATAAAGGGCTAACTATCCCACATAAAGGACTAACTATCCCACATAAAGGGCGAACTATCCCACATAAAGGACTAACTATCCCACATAAAGGGCTAACTATCCCGCATAAAGGAATAACTATCCCTCATAAAGGACTAACTATCCCTCATAAAGGACTAACTATCCCACATAAAGGACTAACTATCCCACATAAAGGACTAACTATCCCACATAAAGGACTAACTATCCCTCATAAAGGACTAACTATCCCGCATAAAAGGCTAACTATCCCACATAAAGGGCTAACTATCCCACATAAAGGACTAACTATCCCACATAAAGGGCTAACTATCCCACATAAAGGACTAACTATCCCACATAAAGGACTAACTATCCCGCATAAAGGGCTAACTATCCCGCGGAAAGGGCTAACTATCCCCCATAAAGGGCTAACTATCCCGCATAAAGGGCTAACTATCCCTCATAAAGGGCTAACTATCCCTCATAAAGGACTAACTATCCCGCATAAAGGACTAACTATCCCACATAAAGGGCTAACTATCCCACATAAAGGACTAACTATCCCGCATAAAGGGCTAACTATCCCACATAAAGGGCTAACTATCCCTCATAAAGGACTAACTATCCCACATAAAGGGCTAACTATCCCGCATAAAGGGCTAACTATCCCTCATAAAGGACTAACTATCCCTCATAAAGGACTAACTATCCCGCATAAAGGGCTAACTATCCCGCATAAAGGACTAACTATCCCACATAAAGGGCTAACTATCCCACATAAAGGACTAACTATCCCTCATAAAGGACTAACTATCCCGCACAAGGGGCTAACTATCCCACATAAAGGGCAAATTATCCCACATAAAGGGCTAACTATCCCACATAAAGGGCTAACTATCCCGCATAAAGGACTAACTATCCCGCATAAAGGGCAAACTATCCCACATAAAGGGCTAACTATCCCGCATAAAGGGCTAACTATCCCACATAAAGGGCTAACTATCCCGCATAAAGGGCTAACTATCCCTCATAAAGGACTAACTATCCCTCATAAAGGACTAACTATCCCGCATAAAGGACTAACTATCCCACATAAAGGGCTAACTATCCCACATAAAGGACTAACTATCCCGCATAAAGGGCTAACTATCCCACATAAAGGGCTAACTATCCCACATAAAGGACTAACTATCCCGCATAAAGGGCTAACTATCCCGCATAAAGGGCTAACTATCCCTCATAAAGGACTAACTATCCCTCATAAAGGACTAACTATCCCGCATAAAGGGCTAACTATCCCACATAAAGGACTAACTATCCCACATAAAGGGCTAACTATCCCACATAAAGGACTAACTATCCCTCATAAAGGACTAACTATCCCGCATAAAGGACTAACTATCCCGCATAAAGGGCTAACTATCCCACATAAAGGGCTAACTATCCCACATAAAGGACTAAATATCCCACATAAAGGGCTAACTATCCCACATAAAGGACTAACTATCCCACATAAAGGGCTAACTATCCCTCATAAAGGACTAACTATCCCGCATAAAGGGCTAACTATCCCACATAAAGGACTAACTATCCCGCATAAAGGGCTAACTATCCCACATAAAGGACTAACTATCCCTCATAAAGGGCTAACTATCCCACATAAAGGACTAACTATCCCTCATAAAGGACTAACTATCCCGCATAAAGGGCTAACTATCCCACATAAAGGACTAACTATCCCTCATAAAGGGCTAACTATCCCACATAAAGGACTAACTATCCCTCATAAAGGACTAACTATCCCTCATAAAGGGCTAACTATCCTAAGTGGTGATAATGCTACAATTTATATTAGTAAAATTATCTATCATTAGCGAATATAATGACTATCGCGTTGTGTGAATATTCTGGTTTGGACTGAATATAATTGGTGGTTTTTCCCTACTGATTACAAAACTATCGCTTAATAGCTGTGGAGAGTATAGTTTAGGAGGTGCCATCGACTGCATACGCTTTAATAGCCTTGATTTGGATACCTTCAAAGATTACGTCGTGCTCCTAATGAATACAAGTGAGAAACGTTTAGGACTATTTAGTGGGAACCACTGTTGAATGTGTATGCGATCGGTTAAGACGTTTGTATGCCTTCACATATCATGGAAGCTTGACTGCACCATATTGCACCATTTTTTTTATTGCTGCTCCTGAGGAAGCCGTACAGTCTATTTAGACTCAGGCGAAACGCGTTCAGCTTAATTTTTATTTCATTATATGAATATGAATTTATATTAAAAATACATTTTTAATTCCACTTATTTTATTTATTTATTTTTATTTTTATCCCCATTCATTTTTAAACCCACCAATTGGTTCTCACTACTATTTGGCTTCCACTGCATGCTGCCACACGGATCCATTGGGGCTTTTATGAAGGTCTGTGCCCATTAAAACAACCTTTGGGCTTCTTTATTTGAGCCCTGGTGGCTCTTGAACACGTGAGTGGTCTGACTTTCTGTAACTAATACTGCATGTTTTTACGGTATCACCCGATGTTGGCATTTTCTCTCCTTTCTTCATATTCATTGAGAATCAACATCTGCACATACTCTTTGAAAGCCTCCGTCTACTGAAGCGGCCAGTGGGAGGGCCTATCTAAATTCTACCCACGGGCGAATATTGCCAGAGCCGGGTGAGGCTTTCTTTAGCGTGAGTGAGAGCCACTTCACTTTCAATTCACACATCTGTATATTAGCAATATTGTACTATGTATGTTTTCTTTTTGAGGTACTGATCCTCCTTTAATTGAAGACGCCTGTTACTTATTGGGTAACTAATTTCTTCATACCTATTTGCACTGGGAAGCGCCGTATCCCTCTTCTTTTTTCTATTGCTCTTTTTGTCTTTTAGGGTTGACACATATGGGTACAGTGGCGATCGTGCTTTAGGCTCTATCCCGCTTAATTACTTACTGTTGCGCCTACCTTATTCTATTTTTTGTTGTTGAAGCTTGACTACACCATATGTTCATGGTGGTCCGCCATCAGACAGATTGTGCGCTGTAGAGATGGTTGTGTAATCAGCGGCAATTTTATTTTGTCTCAATACCTATGTATCCGCAGCTAGAATAACGTAGTACACACCTGTGGGACGCCTCCTTTGCACCTAGCTAGCTATTTTTTGATATCGGAATATATTTTTCTGAACGGTTTTCTTTCATATGCTCAATCGAGTAAACTTTTGAATTGAAGTGATCTGATTGTGTTTGTTTTGCTGCCTGATCTATCAGAAACCATCAACTAAGTGTGGTCGACACTAGTAATCACTGGCAGCATTTCTTGGCTATCGACCTCTTTAAACTACATTCTGATTTCGTAAATCTTGCAAGCAATTTATAAGTCATATTTTCCATTACCCTGTAGCTTTATCTTCGTTTCGATAATCACTCACACAGATGCACCGAACCCTATGCCCAAAATAGGTCATCTATTTGTATGGCTATTACCCCAATTGGGGATTCCGTGAACGCATTTGCGTATTACTGCGAAGGCGTTATACCTTTAGTATTAGCCTCTTGTTTCATACGAAGATGCTCCTATAGGATATTTTTACTATTGCCCGTATATTATTCATATACCAGGACGCATTACCTTCATTCTCCATATCTGTGTTTTTTAGATTTTCATCTTTTCTTTTTCTTGTGTGTGGATTGTTTGCATTATTGTTCTAAATAAAATTTCCTTGTTTTTTACATCATTTATTATTTTAATCTGCAGCAAAAAGTCTCTTTATTTATAGATCTTTTAAGCATTTTCCTGTGGCTGCTCTGCGCTGTGATCGGCAGATCATTGGCTTTTTCCGACGTGGTTTTTCCAGCAGGTTTTCGGCGGGCTTTCCTGCACTCCGGGGACCCTGCGGTGAATGCTGAATTCACCGGAGGGTGAAGAAATTTGAATCCCCTCTAGGGAACTGTGGAGAATGAGAGAGCACCAAAATGTCAGCAACATTTCGGTGCTCTTTGAATAACCCCTTATATTTACAATATTTTTGCGTTATACGATACACGTAGAGGTCATAATAAATTCAATCACTCATGAGATATCAAACAGTACATTACAGATATTAATGTCATCAGGGCCGGATTTATAACTAGGCAGAGTAGGCATGTGCCGAGAGGTGCCTGCCACAAGGGGGCGCATTGCTCTGCAAAAAAAAAAAGTTTTCTTTTTTTCCAATTTTACTATAATTTAGACCCCTGTATCTTTGGAGCCCTAAGGACTAGAGGGACATAGGTGGTATCATTGGAAAGGTCAGATTATGTTCTTTCCATTGATACTAAATATAACCAGGTTAGATTTATATAAAAATAAAATAATATATTTCTCTTTTTTTTTTCTAACGCAGCTCTATTATTCATTTTACAATTATAAAGTGCGCAGTGATGCTGCGCTAACTCACCTTCTCATTTCACACACTGCCAGCAAGTGTGAAGCTGATGATGCAACGCATTGTTTCAACAACAACCTAGACCGTGGCGCTGTAGTGAGGAGGGACAGAGGGGGGCTTTGGAACCTGCATCTCTGAATTGTACACGGCACAAGGTTAAGTAAGGAGTCATTGGAAAGGTCAGCGTCTGGTCTTTACAATGATATGGCAGAGGCAATATACATACATATAGGCTTTTACATAAAAACAAACAATGCCGATGCACTAACTCAACTAAGGAAACATATTCTGCTCCTTCTTTTGATTTGACACAGAGAGAAACAGTTTTTTCAGTTTTTTAATATTATTATGATTTCTTTTTTAGTTTGCCCCAAAACTAGTTTAGTTTTAGTTTAGTTTGAATTTTATTTTGTTGTTGCGGGGGTGGCAGCAGGGGGCGCTGCACGTTTCTATGCCTACAAGCTCCTGAGATGCAAATCCCTGAATGTCATATATTAAAAAATAATGCACCATAATAAAGTCTTTCTTTGAGAAATCCGGGCATTTTCTATGGATCTCTGCATATAAGTAAAAACCCTATACTATATGCATGTGAGACGGTATCACTTAGTACTTTGGGCACATAAAATTAAATTTGAGCGGTGTGAGACTGCGAGTTCTGGTGGATTTTACTGTTTAAATTTTTTCCCTGCCCTCTCCTATGTTAAAGTCACCCTGAAGTTACAAGTGTAGGTGCAGGGTGTTTGTGTTTTCTGTGCTCTATCCCCTGAAGTCTGTGTAAAATTATTTCCTTATGTATTTATTGTACAGCATTGTGTTGTACATGCAGTGGGGTTTCTGTTATTTGTAATGTGTACTTAACGGTTCCTTTGTTATCCTGGATGTTACTCCATGCTTACCATATATCCCCCATGAACTGGTTTACACCAGATCTCCCTGCCACCTTCCCCATCTTTTGTCTATTACACCAGGGTGTGGGAGGGGGAGACTATTCAGTATATTAATGTCATGGAGTGTTCTACCTTTTGTGGATCTGCCCATCCACTGTGTGTGTTGTCCCAATGGAGACTCCAAAATAAAGCAGTCTAGGTTCTGTGTTCACCCTACAAGGAGCTCCAGCTATTGACTGGGTGGGTTTGGGCCAGAATCAGTACTCCTTCAAGATACTGATGGCGAGAGGCAGCCTTTATGTATGGGGACACCCATCCTGGGTACTGACCCCTGTTACAACATGTAAACTCTGCATTATAAAATCAGATTATACACAGACCTGAAGCCCCATCCTGACCTATGAACCACCCAAAAGCCAATCCATCGGGATCACAGCTGCAATAGGTAGATTAAATAAAATATATATAACTTTATATGTGGAATTAAACATGAGATATTAATGATCTTACAGTAAAAACTAGCAAAGAATCTTCCGAAATCACATAGAATCAGCAGGGAAAACTCCAGCAGTACGATGGCCCTGCTGAATCTGCTTCCAGCTCGTCCTCCTGGAAATAAGACAAAAAACATGAACATTTCACACGTGTTGGAGCACAGAGCACCCCTAAAATTAGACTTGTTGGGGAGCACGGCCTTACACCCCGTGTCGGTCACTGTGTGACATTTAATTCTTACACTTTACAAACTGGGTAAAACGTTCCAGTTTCTGGGAAATTGTGGGAAATACAAGTTTCAGGCTAAAATAGCTGAATTCCAGCATTCTCTCTAATTCTGGTCTTGAGTCAGCACACAGGACTATATTGTCCTAAAACAAGTGATTCCCCATGTTCCATAATCAGATCCTTATACTGTGATACTGTATCCCGCAATACTGTGATAGTGTGATACTGCAACCCGCGATAGTGTGATACTGCAACCTGCTATACTACGATATTGTGATACTACATCCTCCAATACTGTGTGTGACGTAAGTCACTTTGGACTTGGGGTGCATGGACCTGGCGGCATATTGTAGGGTGCAGGCCTCATAATCCATATTATTTCATTGGCCTCTCTTGTGCAGAATATTTGTGTAATCTGTGTTATGCAAGAATGTTATTGTCTATCGGTCCGTGTGTATCTGTTTAACTTCTGTATTTTTTAGGAGGGTTACTCTGCCTTGTCAAGCAAACACTACCTCGTTTAGAAATGTTGAGAAAATGGTTATCCCATTATCTGCTGTCTGTAATCTTGTTTATCATCCCGATTGCCATTGTCCTGCCTTGTTTAGAAATGTTACGTAATATTTAATTTAACTGTACCTAGCCTAATTAGGTTTCACATTCGAGAAGCAAATGTTTGTCCAATTATCTGTTTTAGTCTAACTATGGGGTTATTCAGAGAGCATCGAAATATTGCTGCCATTTCGGTGCTCTCCCGTTCCCTGCACTTCAAAGAATCAAAGTCCCCCACCCTGCGGTGAATTCAGCATTCACCGCAGGGTCCCCGTAGTGCAGGGAAAACCCACTGCAAACCAGCTGAACGTCCGCCGAAAACCCCCTGGAACCGCCGCAAAAAACACGACGAGCCGCCGATCACAGCGCAGACCAGCCTCCGGAAAAAGCCGACAAACTGACGAATGGGGTAAAAAAAACAAAGAAAAAGACAATACCATTGAAAGTGTGAAATTGAAACGCTGTTTGCAAAAAAGAAACCACTGAACGAAAATGCCTGGAATTTACCCATAAGATCCTATGAATGATAATAAAAAGAGCTGTTACAGAAAAATGAAAAAACGAGTTTAAAAAAAAACAGAATTTTTTTAAGTAAAAATCCCGAAAAATGCTTAAAAGATCCTAAAAAAATCAATAAATAAAGACTTTTTGCTGCAGAATAAAATAATAAACGGTTTATTAGATATTGAAATAAAACAACCTATCTCTCTCCACTGGCTCCTTTCCATCCGCCTTCAAACACGCGCTAGTTACCCCTTTACTAAAGAAACCATCCCTCGATCCCAACTCTCCATCCAACTACCGCCCTGTATCCCTGCTTCCCTTCACATCAAAGCTCTTAGAAAAACTAGTCTTCAACCGCCTCTCCCTCTTCCTGTCCTCCAATTCCCTACTTGACCCCCTGCAATCTGGCTTCCGTCCCCTACACTCAACTGAAACTGCCCTCACCAAAGTCACCAACGACCTCATAACTGCTAAAAAACACGGCCACTATTCTCATCCTGCTTGACCTCTCGGCTGCTTTTGACACTGTTGACCACCCCCTCCTTCTACAGACCCTCAACTCTCTTGGTCTCTGTGACACTGCACTCGCTTGGGTTGACTCCTATTTATCCAACAGGTCCTTCTCTGTGTCCTTTGCTGGTAACTCCTCCTCTTCATTGCCTCTATCTGTTGGTGTACCTCAAGGCTCTGTCCTTGGTCCTCTGCTCTTTTCCATCTACACCTCCTCCCTGGGCAAAATCATCAACAGCTTTGGCTTTAATTACCACCTCTACGCTGATGACACTCAGATCTACCTCTCTACCCCTGATCTCTCTCCCCCTGTCCTTTCAAAAGTCAGTGACTGTTTATCTGGCATCTCCTCCTGGATGGCCTCCCACCACCTAAAGATCAACATGTCTAAGACTGAGCTCCTACTTATTCCTCCCTCCAATGCCTCCCCACCTCCTGACTTCTCTATCACGGTGGAGGGTATCACCATCTCCCCATCAAACCAAGTTCGCTGTCTTGGAGTTACACTTGACTCTGCTCTTTCCTTCATCCCCCACATCCAATCTCTTTCCTCCTCCTGCCGATACCAACTGCGTAATATTTCCAGAATTCGGCCATTTCTTACCGCTGTCACCACAAAACAACTCATACACGCCCTGGTAATCTCCCGACTCGACTATTGCAATAATCTCTTATCTGGCCTCCCTCTGTCCCGCCTCTCCCCCCTACAATCCATCCTGAACGCCTCCGCCAGGCTAATTCACCTCACCCGCCGCTCTGTCTCTGCCGCTCCCCTCTGCGAGTCCCTTCACTGGCTCCCCATCCACTGCAGAATTAAGTTCAAAATCCTTATCCTTACCTACAAAACCCTCAGTAACTCAGCTCCCCACTACCTGTCCTCACTAATCACCAAATACACCCCAGCCCGCTCCCTAAGGTCAAACAGTGACCTGCGCCAAGCTTCTCCCCGCATCACCTCTTCCCATGATAGACTGCAGGATTTCTCACGCGCAGCCCCCACTCTCTGGAACGCTCTCCCTCGTACTGTCAGACTTTCCCCTAACTTCTCTTCCTTCAAACGCTCCCTGAAAACATTCCTATTTAGAGAAGCCTACCCCCCAACTCACTGACACAACCATCAATCACTCTCACCTTGCAGTCCTCTCCTCCTGTTTCCAACCCCAACCCTCCCAGATTGTGAGTTCCTACGGGAATAGGGCCCTCATCTCCTCCTGTACTGTTTGTCAAATGTTGTTCAATGTATTGTAACCCTGTCTGTACTGTGCTTATTGTACAGCGCTGCGGAATATGCTGGCGCTTTATAAATTAATAATAATAATAATAATAATCAACAAGAATATTTTTAACATTGAAGCCTATGGGATTCGCCTGAATAAACCTGTCGAATGAAACCCACCGAACAGCAGGGCATTTTGGCAACTTTTCTCTGCTGTTCAGTGTCTGTGAATAATTAACCATTGCTTCTCTATGGGGGATTTCACTGCCATCGAACAGGCACCGTACTTGCTGGCAGTTCGCCAACATTTGGCGAACTGCCCGGTTTCTGAATGGCCCCGAAATGTCACCGTATAGGGAAATTCACTGTTCGGTGACATTTCGGGGCAAGATCGTCTCTTTCTGAATAACCCCTACTGTGATAGTAAGGTGCTGTGATAACTTTATACTACATCCTGCAATATACTCATTTTGGCACTTGGTGTTAAAGTGCTTTTCCCATTCTTTGCCACTAGAGGGTGCATGAGAGCTTTGCTTGAGACACAGCAGCACATGAGACCAGGCGCTGATCCAATAGGAGCGCTGATCCAATAGGAGCGCTGCCTGTATCATTATACACAAGCTGCTCTCTTTTAGATCACACCTTGATATGTTGCTCACGTCAGTGTATTGTACTCCCTAATGCAAGGACATCCTATAAATTATAAAACATATGCAAAAAATCATCCCAAAGGCTCATCTTCAGACCATTGGATGCGGGAAACCACATTTTTTAGTATTTTTTTTGTGAAATTTTATCCCATAGGTTTCAATGTAAAAAATATTCCTGTTTTTATTAAACCGATTATTTTTTTCACTTGCAGCAACAAGTCTATTTATTTTTAGGAATTTTTTAGGATTTTTCGGATTAATGTTAAGATTTCATAGTTTATTTTAATGTAATAATGAGGTATTATTTCTTTGTTGAACGCAGCTGCATTATTATCGTACAGTCCGTCTGCGTTCAGCAATGAATGCAATGTTTCAGAAACATGGGGGCTTACAGAACTATCTATGGACCTGAACTGAAGCATTGTATTCATTGATACTAACAGGTCTTTTCAAAGAAAGGTGAAACTCAGGAGAATGACTGGAGAAGTGTTCTCTTCTCCTGCCAAATTCTTCCGAGTTTCACCTTTTAGTGAATAGACCTGTATGTTTCAGGAACAGGACATACTTGAAAACGAGAGAAATCTCAATGTATCCTTCCTGGTAAAAATCCTTTCTCAAAAGATAGCTCTGAGCCCTAGCCATGGTCCTGAAACATTATATCAATGAATACGATGTTTCGGTTCAGGGCCATAGATAGCTCCGTAAGCCCCCAGAGTTCTCCTTGGTTCTGAAACGTATTCATTGCTGAACGCAGACAGACTGTAAGAAAATAACACAGCTGCATTCAGGGGAAAAAATCCTTATTATTACTCTAAAATAAATTATGAAACCTTAAAATTAACCCAAAAAATTATGAAAAATGCTTTAAAGAAAAAAAACAATTTGTTCTATAAATATTTTATATAAATGGGAATATTTTTTAAATTGAAAAAAACCTATGGGGAAAAAAAGGCTTGCTGTGATATAAGATGTGCCCTGTGATCTGCCATTAACCCATTGCTGGGATACAAGATGTGCCCTGTGATCTGCCATTAACCCATTGCTGGGATATAAGATGTGCCCTGTGATCTGCCATTAACCCATTGCTGGGATATAAACTGTGCCCTGTGATCTGCCATTAACCCATTGCTGGGATATAAGCTGTGCCCTGTGATCTGCCATTAACCCATTGCTGGGATATAAACTGTGCCCTGTGATCTGCCATTAACCCATTGCTGGGATATAAGCTGTGCCCTGTGAGCTGCCATTAACCCATTGCTGGGATATAAACTGTGCCCTGTGATCTGCCATTAACCCATTGCTGGGATATAAGATGTGCCCTGTGAGCTGCCATTAACCCATTGCTGGGATATAAACTGTGCCCTGTAAACTGCCATTAACCCACTGCTGGGAAATAAGCTGTGCCCTGTGATCTGCCATTAACCCATTGCTGGGATATAAGCTGTGCCCTGTGAGCTGCCATTAACCCATTGCTGGGATATAAACTGTGCCCTGTGAGCTGCCATTAACCCATTGTTGGGATATAAACTGTGCCCTGTGATCTGCCATTAACCCATTGCTGGGATATAAGCTGTGCCCTGTGAGCTGCCATTAACCCATTGCTTTGGTTTTTTTTCATTGCAAAATTATTATTTTTTTTGTTTTCGTTTTTGATCATTGTCGTTTCAGGTTTTTTTCGTTGTTGCCACGATTTGTATTTTTGGACCGATCTGACATTTCGGATGGAGCCGATTCGTATTCCGGAAATGCTTCCGAAGCCTGAATCTGGTAAATTTCGTCCTAATTTTGATTTAGTAAGAAACAAAACGCATATCTCGACACAACCTCAGAATACTAATAGTACACTCAGCAGGGCTGTGTGTGTTTCACCTGGTTCATCCGGTCTAGACCCAGACTTTGGCCAAATTCCGAGTCGGGTGTAAAGGCTACGGAAACGCTGACTAAATGACGGGCTTCATAGAATCTAATGAATTGGTTCGTTTCCCATAGCCCCGGATAGGTTTACACCTGGCTTGGCATTGCACCCCCTGTGTATTCCTGTAGTTTTACCTGTGTTTGCGGAGCTCTCCTCCGGCTTGTTTGCCGTGCAGGCGTACACACGACAGACCACCAGGAGAAGCATGAAGACCACGACGGGCACGCTGGCGTAAAATGCAACCAGGTCCTGCCAGGAGGCTACAAGAAAAACCACAGCCAGTGAGAAGATGCGGAAATATATACCGGGTTTATTCCCTGATTCTCTTTTTATTGGATTACATTATATTTAAATATTTCGCTATGCAGACAATACACGACAGCATGAAACAACGCAGCGTATGCAGGAAGCTGCCCGCCCGCTCCCATGCCGCTATATGTGCCCGATCTTACGAGGCAGAGAGGCGGACGAATAAGTGCCGTGATGGTGAGCTCTCCTTCCACTACACCATACAAAGACGTGCAGTGAGGACGCGCTCCCCCTAACAGCAAACTCTGCATGTATTTGTACGAGGGAGGGGGGGGCAGTGTGTGTGTGTGTGTGTGTGTGTGGGTGGGTTATCAGAGTCTGTGTGTATTTGGGGAGGAAGTGGCAGTGTGTATGCAGTGTGTATGTGTTAGTGTATGTGTCTTTCACTGTGTGCATAATTGCCTTTGTGTGTCACTGTATCTGATTTTAGATGTACGTAATTTATTTGTGTATCTGTATCATTATGTATACAGGTTGGTGTGCACCTGTATCAATATGAGTGTGTCAGTGTGTATCTGCATGTGTGTGTCTGTGACACTGTTAGTACTTGAGTGTCAGTGTGTATCTGTGACACTGTTAGTACGTGTGTGTGAGTGTATCTGTGTCACTGTTGGTAGATGTTTGTGAGTGTATTTGTGTCACTGTTAGCATGTGTGTGTGTGTTTGTGTCACTGTTAGCATGTGTGTGAATGTGTAACTATGTCACTGTTAGTACGTGTGACGTAAGTCACTTTGGACTTGGGGTGCATGGACCTGGAGGCATATTGTGGGGTGCATGGACCTGGAGACATATTGTGGGGTGCATGGACCTGGAGGCATATTGTGGGGTGCATGGACCTGGAGGCATATTGTAGGGTGCATGGACCTGGAGGCATATTGTGGGGTGCATGGACCTGGAGGCATATTGTGGGGTGCATGGACCTGGAGGCATATTGTAGGGTGCATGGACCTGGAGGCATATTGTGGGGTGCATGGACCTGGAGGCATATTGTGGGGTGCATGGACCTGGAGGCATATTGTAGGGTGCATGGACTGGAGGCATATTGTAGGGTGCATGGACCTGGAGGCATATTGTGGGGTGCATGGACCTGGAGGCATATTGTAGGGTGCATGGACATGGAGGCATATTGTGGGGTGCATGGACATGGAGGCATATTGTGGGGTGCATAGACCTGGAGGCATATTGTGGGGTGCATGGACCTGGAGGCATATTGTGGGGTGCATGGACCTGGAGACATATTGTGGGGTGCATGGACCTGGAGGCATATTGTGGGGTGCATGGACCTGGAGGCATATTGTAGGGTGCATGGACCTGGAGGCATATTGTGGGGTGCATGGACCTGGAGGCATATTGTGGGGTGCATGGACCTGGAGGCATATTGTAGGGTGCATGGACCTGGAGGCATATTGTAGGGTGCATGGACCTGGAGGCATATTGTGGGGTGCATGGACCTGGAGGCATATTGTAGGGTGCATGGACCTGGAGGCATATTGTGGGGTGCATGGACCTGGAGGCATATTGTAGGGTGCATGGACCTGGAGGCATATTGTAGGGTGCATGGACCTGGAGGCATATTGTGGGGTGCATGGACCTGGAGGCATATTGTAGGGTGCATGGACCTGGAGGCATATTGTAGGGTGCATGGACATGGAGGCATATTGTGGGGTGCATGGACATGGAGGCATATTGTGGGGTGCATGGACCTGGAGGCATATTGTGGGGTGCATGGACCTGGAGGCATATTGTAGGGTGCATGGACCTGGAGGCATATTGTGGGGTGCATGGACCCGGAGGCATATTGTGGGGTGCATGGACCCGGAGGCATATTGTGGGGTGCATGGACCCGGAGGCATATTGTGGGGTGCATGGACCTGGAGGCATATTGTGGGGTGCATGGACCTGGAGGCATATTGTAGGGTGCATGGACCTGGAGGCATATTGTAGGGTGCATGGACCTGGAGGCATATTGTGGGGTGCATGGACATGGAGGCATATTGTGGGGTGCATTGACCTGGAGGCATATTGTAGGGTGCAGGACTCATTATCCATATAGTTTCATTGGCCTCTCGTGTGCAGAATGTTTGTGTAATCTGTTTTATGCAAGAATAAGGTTATTTCTATTGTATGGTTCTTGTGTATGTGTTATCTGTTGAGAGGATTAGACTCCCAGGCTACCCTTGTCTCAGGAATGTGTTGATATCTGTTTATATTTGAGTTTGTTATATTGAGTTGGGTAATCTACTTTATCAGGCAAACACAGCACCATTCTCTGCTGTCTGTAATCTTGTTTATCATCCCGATTACCATTGTGCTGGCTCATTTAGACTTGTTACCTAATGTTTAATTTAACTGTCTGTACCTAGCCTAATGATGTTTCACATTCCAAGAAGCAGAAGGAGCAGAAACATGAGAATCCCTCAGAACATTTCCTAGGGGAGGTTTTGTGTATGTAAATTACCCTTGTTTGACCGTATAAATATATGTGTGTCTGTCCCTGATTAAAAAGAGTTCCATTCTGACCCTACATGCAGTCGCGACTCATGGTGTGGGTAGCTCCAGATCTACAGCCACGGCTTATTTCTAGGGGAAGCTAGCAAGGCTCTCAGTCTCTACGTGTACCTGTCTTTAAGCTGTGGCTAAGGACTGGAGGAAGGCATGATAGTCGTGAGGGGAACACGGGGGTCCAGCAAGGAAGCGGAATTGACAGATGTGACCATGGCAATGAAATCTGTCACATTGGCTGGCAACTCGGTGGGATTTGCTTGCTGGTTTTGGGGACCTTTGGCCGTGGATGAAACAGCAGCTATGCCAGCAGAGTTTAATTGGCGATTGCAAGAGGTGCTGGCCCAGCTTGTTAGACGTGGTTCAGCAGTACGAACTGGGATGGATGGATTTTATTCGCTGGGTTCCATTGGAGAGAGACGCTCCAATGGGAGAAGGACTATCGGGGAAAGGTCCTCCCCACTGATGAGGAAATGTATTGGCACCAGTGGGACTTACGGAAACATTTTCTAGGAGAGCAGCCTCAGAGGAATGCTGCCGGAATTAAATGGACTGGTCCAGACAGATGATGCTGTACGTTGAATACAGGGCTCTCCAATGGTATGCAGCTCAAGTGTGTCCATGGCTAGATGATGGCAACCCCAAAGAGGGCTTTGGCTACGGCAACCCTGGGTTGTTATTTGAGAAACTCACTGGAGACCCAGACTTAGAGAGTGAGTCGTAGAGGCGATTTGTGGGGATGCGGGGCAGATGGCCTCCATTGTCCTAACAGCCAAGGATGGCTGAAGGAGCTTTAAGGCCTGGATTTGTCAGGGCCAGCAATAGACTTGAGAGTTGTGGGAGAGTTTGAAACCCTTCTCATGGCACTTTCAGATGTGAGACAGCTACCTCAAATCCCCAATTTGTGGTGGCAGTCCTCTCAGAGGTTGAGAACCTCATTTTGTTTATGGAGGAGCCTCAGGAGCATCCAACCACAGCCTCAGCAGAAGAGCTGACATCAGGAGAGAGTGCTGCTGACCTCTGTCCCCAACCTGATGCACCTGATCTTGGGAGACAGCCATGTGACAAACCGCCTGACACACCGACTGTGTGCCTCTGTTGAACTCTAGCTTTCTCCAAGCTGGACCCCGGCATCCAGGCTTCTCAGCCCAAAACCTCCCTAAAAATCACCAGACACAACCAGCGTTTTAAAGTGAAAACCAAGACTGACTGTTTATTTTACACACATACAGCTAAGAACAGTTGAGGGACAATTCCCCTTCATGAATAAATCACAGATACTATCAACAGATCCAGTAACAGGACAATGAGAAGGGACATTCAAAACAATGGATCGTTTACACAGGCAACCTTTATCTTAAACTGCCTGCTAGATCCTGGAGAGGGGGGGGGGCAGAGCATGTGAAAACAAAGGAATATATTCTTACAACGGGTGTGCACGATACAGAGACAGGATAGCTAATACAGAGGGTGTGCACTATACAGAGACAGGATAGATAATACAGAGGTGTATACTATACAGAGAGGGGATAGCTAATACAGAGGTGTACACTATACAGAGAGAGGATAGATAATACAGAGGTGTATACTATACAGAGACAGGATAGTTAATACAGAGGTGTACACTATACAGAGAGGGGATAGCTAATACAGAGGTGTACACTATACAGAGAGGGGGTAGCTAATACAGAGGTGTATACTATACAGAGACAGGATAGCTAATACAGAGGTGCATACTATACAGAGACAGGATAGCTAATACAGAGGTGCATACTATACTGAGACAGGATAGCTAATACAGAGGTGCATACTATACAGACAGGATAGTTAATACAGAGGTGCATACTATACAGACAGGATAGTTAATACAGAGGTGTACAATATATAGAGACACAATAGGAGACTCTACAATAAATACATAAGGAATAATACACAGACACAGCAACATAAATCCTGGATTTTCTGGGCAATCCATTTGGTAAACCCCAGGTAGCACCTTGGTCCATAGTCAGTAGGAAGAAGGCTGCTGCCCCCAGCCTTCTCCAAATGCCCCAGAGACAGCTGAGGCTGTCACAGTACGTGTGTGTCAGTGTGTATCTGTGTCACTGATAGTAGGTGTGTGTCATAGTGCACTTCTCCATAAAGCAGCGGGAGAATCAGTGAAATGGCAATGATTAAAGTATAACCCCCTCCCCCCAGGACCTGCTTGTGTTGTGCATCCTTCCTGTTTAAGCCACACACAGGTTGTGCAATGTCACAGCAGGCAGTTTAAGCTCATGTGAGCTGTGAGACACGCTGATCCTGCAAGTCACAGGCTGAGCTAGAGATCAGGATGGGTTACTAACACACAGACAAACATCCTGACAGAAACAAACCTCAGAGAAACATCCAGGAAATGTTACTATCTTAATGAATTGCTGATAAATGGATTTGCTACAACACGTCATATTTGGATTTTCCTGTAAAGTGCCATCAGGGGCGTTTCATGTGTGTCCAGTTCATCATCTCACGACTCGTGACCTGTGAAGTCACACGGTTATCCCTCAGACTCCCCATTCACCCCCGCAGGGCTTTGCTGTCAGACAGTGTTTAGGAGGACTGAAGGGAGCATGCCCTGAGAGTGCCCGTTTAACTATTTAATTGCCGCGAGCCATTAAAGTGAAGGCACAGCCAGGAAGATCCTTTCGTTTGTAGAACAGGAAACTGTTCCAGATCAGGCTGAGAGCAGTGACGGTTGAATGTGACCGACAGGAGAACTAAAGTTTCTCAGCTGGTACAGCTATGGATCATCTGCATGGGACGGGGCGGTGTACGCGGCTGTGGATCTGCTGCCACTGTCCAACCTAGATATGACCTGGAAAACGATCCAAACCAATGCATGTTAGAGAGGCGCACGTTACCTTGATTGGGAATGACGACCTTTGAGGAGGATTTCACTCCGGCTTGGTTCCTCAGCTGGCAGGTGTAGGTTCCCCAGGATTCTTGCCGGGTCCCTTCTATATGTAAGACGTTGCCCTTTTTGGTGGCACTGTCACTCACTCTGAGCCCATTGTGTAAGAAAGACACGTTTCCCCCAGAACCTAAGCACTCCAGGCGAGTCAGGCACTCCTCATCCCTCCGGTCAATCCTCTTCAGAATCGGCTGGTCCATCGGGTCTGAAACACAAAAGCAGAGCTTTAACAGATCACAAGGACCCTCACCCGAATACATGCATTTATTGTGCACTTATACAGCTGTTACGGGCGGTGTGTGTATATACACAGGATGTCATTACATGCAGAGGGACTAAATGGGGACCCGGGTGAGAGCCAGGATGCGTATTTAACAGTTAAACATGGAGTAAAATGGAAAGTCTGCACAAAAAGCGGTAATATGAGAGAGAAAAGATTATAATAATGTAAACATGCTTGTTTTTAATTTTTAATGTGTTTGTTTACATAAATATCACTGGGATGAAAGGTTCTAAACTCTATACGACGTCCCTTATCAGGCACAATGTCCCACTGGGTCTGCATTATCAGCATACAGGCAGATGCAGTAAATGTGCTGCAGACAGATAATAAAATGGTGAGATCTCCTACTTATAGGGGTTTGTAGTGAACAGAATGAGATTATTAACAATGCAATATCTGTATGTGCTGCATAATGCCTGTGTATGGCAATTACAGCAACACCTTGTATCTGTATGTGCTGCATAATGCCTGTGTATGGCAATTACAGCAACACCTTGTATCTGTATGTGCCGCATAATGCCTGTGTATGGAAATTACAGCAACACCTTGTATCTGTATGTGCTGCATAATGCCTGTGTATGGCAATTACAGCAACACCTTGTATCTGTATGTGCCGCATAATACCTGTGTATGGCAATTACAGCAACACCTTGTATCTGTATGTGCTGCATAATGCCTGTGTATGGCAATTACAGCAACACCTTGTATCTGTATGTGCTGCATAAGCCTGTGTATGGGAATTACAGCAACACCTTGTATCTGTATGTGCTGCATAATGCCTGTGTATGGCAATTACAGCAACACCTTGTATCTGTATGTGCTGCATAATGCCTGTGTATGGCAATTACAGCAACACCTTGTATCTGTATGTGCTGCATAATGTCTGTGTATGGCAATTACAGCAACACCTTGTATCTGTATGTGCTGCATAATGCCTGTGTATGGCAATTACAGCAACACCTTGTATCTGTATGTGCTGCATAATGCCTGTGTATGGCAATTACAGCAACACCTTGTATCTGTATGTGCTGCATAATGTCTGTGTATGGCAATTACAGCAACACCTTGTATCTGTATGTGCCGCATAATGCCTGTGTATGGCAATTACAGCAACACCTTGTATCTGTATGTGCTGCATAATGCTTGTGTATGGAAATTACAGCAACACCCTGTATCTGTATGTGCTGCATAATGCCCTCAGCTCATACATGGATATATTTTCCCCCAGCTCATACATGGATATATTGCACAAGCTCTCACCTCCTGCGGCAGCGTGCTTTGCGCCGCACGTTTGGGTCCCTATGAGCGTCCGAAGGCATGGAGCTTGACCGCTCGCCTTGAGGAACCACGTGACCAGCCGCGTTTTCGCAAGAACCTGGAGCCTTCGGACTCTCATAGGGAGCCAAACACACAGCGCAAAGCACGCGGCGGTGGGCAATTAAAATATATTTAATCGACCAAAGAAATTAATAATTAATCGATGGATTAATCGTTCATTTCCGCAGCCCTAATATATATATATATACACACACCTGTGGATTTCCCATTTAATGGGTTAAAGCAGCCTTTTCTCTAAGAAACTAAAGAGGTGACATAGTGACCTGTGTTAATTGGACATGGACACACTTTACTTCTCCTCCCAGATGACAATAAAACAAACCAGGCCAGGAGGCTCATAAAACTAACAGCCATAATATGTGTCATTAAAATGTACACAAGGAGATCATTCCTGAGCCTTCAAAGGTCCATTATGTGGAGTATCACAGGGTCATCAGGAGGATCACAGGGTCAGACACTCACTCTCACTCTCCAAAAATGATATTTTCGCAGGAAAAAACCTGCATGTACCCCGTGTCATATATATATATATATGTTACGGGTAAAGGCAGGAGTGCAGTTAATCCTACGATTATCCGGGTAATCCTGACATTAAACCAGGCGTCATTAGCAAAAGTCCGAAGTGAAAAATACAGATGCCCAGAAAGTGTTAATCGCCTATGGACGAGATAAATTCCGTGGAGATGGTCCAATGTCATGTTTTATGCCGCTTGCTGCAACGTGGCCCTTTTCACTTCTGAATTGTACTCGACCTTTGTAAACGATAGGGATTCCAGGACCCCAAGGCCACCGTCACCAAATTCATCTCTTGGCAGCATAAGTGTGTTTTTTTCCGGGAACATTTTTGTTTATCTTTAACTGTTGATACATTGTTCCTGCGGCTCGTTGACCCTGGAAAACTGATGTATCGCCGGCCGCCTCATCGCCAAGCTGCACAAAGAGGGATAGGTTTGCGCCCTGGGAAAGAGCCAGGCGTGTTAAGCGTCAGCAGAAACGGGGTCGCAGGGTAAGCACGGATGGAATGCTGGTTTTTGGGCATGTGGTGTATTAATAAAACGTCACCAGTTGGGTGTTTGCCCTAGATAGAATACAATGTTAGATAGAAAGTATAAAAAGCTTGTGTTTGTTTACGCCTTTTGTCATTGTGCCATATCGTACGACTGACCACGATGCGTCGCTACAATAAACCATATATATATATATTATTGATCATTGAAAACCACTACGACGTGAGTGTCTCTAAGGCTAGGGTCAGACGAAAACATTTTTCGCCGCGAACGTGAAAAAGTGCGTCCGAACGCATTGACGTATTTTTTCACGGAATGCGCAAAAACGGTCAGACGACGCGCATTTTCGGGCGTGATTTTGTACGGATCGTCAATAAAACTCTTTTTGCGTCTGGACGTTATGTAGGCTGGACATTAGCAGCGTCTGACGTCTCCTAATCACGCACACACGCCGCTATGCCGCAGCTGCGCACTCAGTACGTCAGTACTAGCGGTTCAGCATTCTCAGAAAAATGCGTTCAAATTCCACTTGCGTTGCACGGCCGGACTTTTGTGCGGCCGTACATCGTATATTGGCCGTCATTGCCGTCATCTACTGCTAGTGCGGCCGTAATTATGTGCGCCAGAACGCACGTTAAAAGTGCGCTGGTCTGACCCCAGCCTTATTCCGGAGAAGTCTAACTTGACACTACTGGTCAGGGAGCTCCCATCCGTTCTACCCCGAGACTTGGCCGGGGCGAGCGGGGACCTCTCCCTGACCTTGTCTCTCCAGCGTCCTCTCTGCCCGCAGGGACGGGGAACCCTGAGCGTCTGTTTGGGGCTGTTGATTCCTCACCTCGGAGGGACACGGGTTGAAGAAGACTTTCATATTTTGCTGTTATTTCGATTCCTCCTGACGCGGCTTCGTGACCTACTCCCCTTATTGATCTGTCATCGCCCCCCAACACGCTGTGACTGTTTGTTTCTGAGGACTTTTATTTTGATCCCTTTTTTTTATTCTGTCTCTTCTTTTTATTGTCTCGGACGTTTTCAGCGGACTCTCTTTTTCCCGTGTTGACATGTTATGTTATTGCAGTGTGTTGCTTCGATGTCTACTTTTTTATAGTTTATTTTTTCTTCTCTTTTCTTCTGATGAGCTTTACTGCTCGGTGGGGTCGATTTAACGTCTCCAAGTTTAGGTTTATTATTCCGCTCGTTTCTGAACATTCCCTAAATCCATTAAATGAGGCAAAAACAAGCGTTTCCATCATTTTAACCCATTATTTATTTCCTATCTTTAGCGAGTTATTCCTATTAAAAGGAAAAGAACGCAGACTTTTCCCTGAATTTCACCCTAACAATAAGAAATCAATACTTTCCAAAAACAGTCCAGATCGCTCCAAAAAAAATAAAAAAAATCGCAAGGTATGGTTTCTGGAAGCGTCTGAATCTGAGATTTTTGAGTCGGAGTAATTCTTTAGACATTGTTTCCTCTTACGAACATGTTTTGTTGTCCTTTTCATTGGAAACCCATTAATTATACAGTAAATAATAATTATAGATATTCACAGAGTTTTTTTTTTTAATGTAGTAATCCTATCCGACAGGAAGACGTCGCCATCTGCTGGTCAGAAAGTGCTACTGCAGCTGGGGCTCCATGCTGAATGAGCTGGGAATCCGTGTTTTAGACACAGAGTCCCAGCTGTTCAGGCTGTTTTAGCGCCTCTGCTGTCATTCCTAGAGGTGCTGAAACTTTTGGGGCCCATTCTGAAGCCCGTATGCAATAAACTAGATTCCTTTACCTCAGCTCGACAAAGGCTTTTTAGGCGAAACGTTGCTGTAGCAGTGTTGTCAAATAACTCTGTCTAAAAAGGCGTTTGAGTGGCCGGTCTGGTTCTTCTTTCAAGTCACCCCGCTGGCGCCCCGATATCGAGTATACTCAATGTAGGCTAATTCTGGAGCAATGCAAAGGAATTCAGTTTTTTTGCTTTGCAAACAAAACTCAATTGCAATTGGGCTCCAGAATGCGCCCACAAACATTTAGCATCGCGGGCATGACACCCGAGATTCCAGAACAGATTGGATAGGTGGGTAACCGTTTGTTTTTTTCCCCCTTGAAAAAAACAAATGGATCACACGCTGTATTATTTTGGAGATGTAGTAGCACAATCTGACCAGCAGGTGGCGGCGTCTGCCTGTCAAATGACGTATACATTTGAAAATGTGCTTTTGATATTTCCAGGCACAGTTTCAATGTGTGTACATTGCAAATCTGCTTTCCATAAATCCACTCGGTCCAATGACTTGGTAGTGAAGGGGTTAATCTAGAGCTGGAAATCAGGTGACGCAAAGGTGAAGGATAGGATGCGAAGAACCGCGTTTCTAACAACCGCCAGCGGGGAATTTTTTCTATATCTTGCTGTTGCCTAATCAGTAGAATATTATTTAATCAGCTCTATGGGGGATTTCGCTGCCGCTGAAGATCACCGGATTTCACTGGCAATTCACCAATATTTGGCAAACTGCCAGCTTTTTTGAATAGCCGAATGGCTATGAAATTGCACCGTACGGGGAAGTTCACAGTCAGTTCGGCTCTCTCTGAATAACCCTGATAGTCATGTTGACTGCGCAAGGACACTATATGGAAAATTTTGGATTGAAGGTGTGCTGTGACTTAATTAACTCCATGGTTACCTAACCAGTCACTGCTATATGTTCAGGCTCACCAGTCATATCTTAATACACCTGGGAAACTACAGACCAACCCTTTCTGTGAAACGATAACCACCCCCAGGAGGAGCGTCCCGGGGTTTCCTGCATGCCCGGGGTCAGGGAGGGGCAGTGCAAGGACAACGCATGTCACATGGTCACCGAGAAGACAGTCGTCCAGGTACATAAACATAAATAAAATCTACTAATGACAAAAATGTAACCAAGAATCACACCCAATAATAACAAAATCAAGAATAGTATCCTGGAATTATATACATATTAATAAATATACCACTAAATACAGCACGTACATAATATACACCAAATATATTATACAATAAATTATATATATATTAAAAAATAATAATAATACCACTAAATACAGCACGTACATAATACACACCAAATATATTATACACTAAATTATATATATATATTAAATAATAATAATAACCACTAAATACAGCACATACATAATATACACCAAATATATTATACACTAAATTATATATATTAAAAAATAATAATAATACCACTAAATACAGCACGTACATAATATACACCAAATATATTATACAATAAATTATATATATATTAAAAAATAATAATAATACCACTAAATACAGCACGTACATAATACACACCAAATATATTATACACTAAATTATATATATATTAAAAAATAATAATAATACCACTAAATATAGCACGTACATAATATACACCAAATATATTATACACTAAATTATATATATATTAAAAAATAATAATAATACCACTAAATACAGCACGTACATAATACACACCAAATATATTATACACTAAATTATATATATTAAAAAATAATAATAATACCACTAAATACAGCACGTACATAATACACACCAAATATATTATACACTAAATTATATATATATTAAAAATAATAATAATACCACTAAATACACCACGTACATAATACACACCAAATATATTATACACTAAATTATATATATATTAAAAAATAATAATAATACCACTAAATACACCACGTACATAATGCAGACCTAATATATTATACACTAAATTATATATATATAAGTTTATTATTGCAGAAGTCATTTGCACATGCCAGCAATTCAGAGAACCACATCATAGCGCCCCTGTGCTACATTCCCCATATGCAGCACGGAACTCTGGGTAAGACATGCAAATGAGGTTTGCAATTTCGAATTTTTTTGCATCCTGGGTCCGTTTTCACACAGAACCCTCCAATCAATGCCGCGCCATACTAGATGGATTTTTTTTTTAGCAAAGGTCAGGTTTATGCAACGAGTCACAGCCTCTCCTGTACAGCTTTTCCAGGCTTATTGCGCCCTCATCAGCAGGAGATAGGCCGCGACCAGTTGCAGTTTGATGCTTTACCCCTACAGCAAATCAATACTCATTTAAGTTGTGGTGGAGGACAAAAAATTAGATTAAAAGCCTCCACACAAATAATAAAGTGACTTCTGCAATAATAGACTGTTATAGAAAAAAACGCTATTTTAAAAACGGAAAACAATTTGCTGAAAAATGCCTAAAAAATCCTAAAAATAAATAAATTGAGACTTTTTGCTGCAGAATAAAATAATAAACGGTTTATTAGATATTGAATAAAACAGGAATATTTTTCCCATTGAAGCCTATGGGATTCGCCTGAATAAACCTGCCGAATGAAAACACCAAACAGCAGGGCATTTTACTGACATTGCTCTGCTGTTCGGTGTCTCTGAATAGATTAACCATTGCTTCTCTATGGGGGATTTCACTGCCGCTGAACAGGCACCGTACTTGCAGGCAATTTGCTAATATTTGGTGAACTGCCTGCTCTCTGAATGGCCGAATGGCTCCGAAATGTCACTGTACGGGGAAATTCCCCATTCGGTGCAATTTCAGAGCCAACTCTTTGAATAACCCGTATAATGATGTGACTTCCTCAGTGTGGTGACACCGGCCAGATAGCAGATCGGTGCTTGGAGTGACTGCGCGGCTGAGTGCAGGGCCCAGTTTCCGTACGGCGATCACGGCGCATGCGCAGACGATCTCCGTATGGAACATCAGTGCAGAGTGCACATGCGTAGTCGAGCCGGAAAGGGTCACCTAGGAAGTAGTTATAGGACCTCGGCATCTGACACCAGTGCTACCCTCCGGGATCGCCAAGTTATAAATTCTCAGCTAGCAATTAGGCGGCGCTCAGTTATTTAAGTAAAACTCTGAGTATCTGCAGCGCTTAGTTTGTCTCCCACGTGTTGGACCCGGATTGCCTATTGACCTTCTTCTGACCTCCTCTGCTGCTTGACCTTGGACCATTATCTAGACCATGAACCTCAGCCACGTGTCCCGACCCGGGAAACGTCACTGTAACCACCGACCAAAGATGCCTTGACCTCGGATAAGCGCCATCACTCATAACCCACAGTCGGGTACCCTGACCTCGGATCCGTACCCTGACCTCGGATCCGTACCCTGACCTCGGATCCTTACCCTGACCTCGGATCCTTACCCTGACCTCAGATCCTTACCCTGACCTTGGATCCTTACCCTGACCTCAGATCCTTACCCTGACCTTGGATCCGTACAACCTCGCAACCACTTAACCCTTGTTCATTAGTACTTTACCCTGTGTGTATCTCCCACTCGGTCGCACACTTAGCGCTCTCGTTGTTACACAGATATTGTGATTTATGTAACTGGAAGAAATTCCCTCTCGGGACTTACCGATTACCGTGAGCTCCATCTTATAGTGTATCTTCTGATTTATATAGTAAACGTAGACCCCGCTGTCATTCTTCGTTAGGTTCCAGAGGCTGAAGGAGCCGTTGTCTAGGAATTCCCCTCTGCCTTCATAATTAAGGTGAAGTTGGGGGCCATCGTGATACACGGCCATCCAGTCTGGATCTCGATTCTCCAGCTTTATTTCGTAATAATGCTCTTTTCTGAGCTCCTCTCCTGGGATCATCACGTCTGTCCCCGGTTCACGGAAGACCTGTTCTTCCAGCAGAGACCACACACCTGAAAATAAAAGAAACAATTTGTTTTAGGTCATGGATCTTGGGATAAATTCTTGTTACCTATGCCCCGCTTGCAAAGCTGCTCCTGGGCCAAGCCGGTGGTCACCCAGGTCGAGCCGGCGTCACCCAGGTCGAGCCGATGTCACCCAGGTCGAGCCGGCGTCACCCAGGTCGAGCCGGTGTCACCCAGGCCGAGCCGGTGTCACCCAGGTCAAGCCGACGTCACCCAGGTCGAGCCGGTGTCACCCAGGTCAAGCCGGCGTCGCTTTGGTTAGATTTAAACCTATTGTTGTTTTTACGGTTGAGCGATCTTCTGAATCAGTTAATTTCCTTTATAAGAAACGGCAAAACCAGTAAAGTCACTTCTTGTGGTTTTCTCGTTTCTCGTCTCTTCTGTGATCTGAATGTTTTCTGAATTGTTTGTGAATTGTTTCGCTTTCCTTCTTTGTTGCAGTGTGTGTTTTTTTTTGCTGCTGTTGTGCAATCACGGAAACATGCTTTGGCAGAAAAATATATACAGATACTTTAACCCTTCACCTCCTTAGCCAAGCAAAAAAACACAAGAGGATCCACAGAAAAATAACGTGCGCGTGTATGTAATCCCCCATAGACTAAATGGCAGACATTTCCTGTAGATTGTAAGCTCCTATGACTAGGGCCCTCTCCACCTCATGTCTGTTTATCTATATCTCGCTCCCTTTGGTTATTGTAAAGCGCTATGGAAACTGTTGGCGCTATATAAATGATAATAATAATTTCAGAGAGCGTGTCAGAGGGATTATGGGAGGTTATTACGGGGGGGGGGATCACTCTTAACAAAAGATGATAATAAATCGGGGGGCCTGAGGGAGGCTAGCAGCGGCTGAGATTGTTATGGGACAGGGCTGACACACTCTTCCTCCCCATATGTTTCTGAACTACAACTCCCATGATTCACTGGCCGTCTGTCACATTCACTGAATTATGGGACTTGTAGGCTGTGAACATTGGGGAGTTATGAGTTCAACATCCCTTTTCTAGGCCATCATGAAGCGAGAGACAGACTTGAATAAATGAATTTCTGGGAGGTTTGCGATTTATAATCTCATGCCTCCCAACTGCCTCGGAGCTGAGGGGAAAGTCCTGAGTGTTCCCAGCAAACCCGCAAACCTGGCTTCATGTGTCGCTGAAAAGAAAAAGCGAACTCTGTGGAAACTCCTGAAAAGTCTCACAACTATTTTTTTTTCTCACGTAAAGATTCATGCGGGTTCATTGCACGACAGGAATAAGGCAGCGGCGTCATGGGGCGACACGCAGCATTTCCTGCCAGGCCTCTTGCACCCCAAAAAACATACACCCCATTCCCATAACACCAATAGGGTTATTCAGAGAGCGGTGAAAAGCAGGAGAATGACTGGAGAATGGAAAATTCTAGGTCGAAATAGCCAAACCAGAAAAAGTCTCCCTTTCATCTCACTTTCCAAATCGGCTGTTTTGACCTAAAATTTTCCAGTCATTCTCCTGCTTTTCACCGCTCTCTGAATAACCCTGTATATCTTCTCCAAATAACCCAGAACTCTCTGTGTTTGGGCTGTGCGTCCGGGGAGAGTTAGGTATTAGGTGTCGCCATGTTGTGGCTCTCTTCGTGGCATTCGTGACTAGGCCTCATTCTGCGCACGCACGAATAAATGGTGTTACGCTACCTGGGCTAGGAACACAAAAAACGCTGCATTGTATCGGGGCAGGTTTGGTACGATATAAATGTATTAATGTGTTCATGAGCCAGAGTACACCATGCACGGGAGACTCCCACACAGGGACAAACATGGCTACAACAAAATGGCGTCCTGGAGTTACACGCATTCCCCGCTCTGTGTCACAGCTTCCTGACACAAACCCCACATAATACATTATCCTGACCGTGAGGAGATCACTGCTCCTGCGCCCAGAGGCATCGACAGGACACAAATAACACGCCGTGCCGTGCCTGAGGGCGATAAAACCTTATATCCTGGATTAAATCCCATTTAACAATACAAACAAAACCGCTGGGATAGGTCGGATATAACTTTCAGGGAAAATAATGCACGCTCTGTTGCACTTTGTAATTTTAAATCTGAAATAAACCGAGGAAACAAGCCGGTGTTTATTATAATATATGTATATATCTGGGCGCGCTGTCACATGACAGGTCTGCAGCATCACTGACATGGAATAAACGGATCCAGTAACCCCCTCCCCAAAATAACAACAATAAAGGGCTGATCCCACCTGATCGAATGAGATTTTGGGTGGATTTTTGCAAAGGGGCGGGGATAGGATTTCCCCAGGCCCCGCCCCTTCCCTCTAAAAAATAAAATGTGAATAACGTGACTTGCAATTTGGACCCAATGGAATGAATGCTCGCTCCATGTCCCCCTCCCTCTGCACCCCAATACGTCTCGTACCCTCACCTCAGTGTGTCACCCCGCTCCTCTTAGATTGTAAGCTCACGTGAACAGGCTCCTCTTTTCCTGTCATTCTTTGTGTGTCAAACTTAAATTTTAATTATATGTTTGTTTTGTCCAACCCACTGTACAGCGCTGCTGCATATGCTGGCGCTTCATAAATAATCGCAATTGTATCATTTAACTCCAGTAGCTGCAGTTCTGCCGATCGTGCATCACGCATGTAAATTCATACATATATGATGTAGGAGTGTATGAGGCCTATGTAACCCCGTACCTCCTTTATGGGATAATGCTGAGTGGGGAAAGCGTCCTCCGCACTGCCTTCCCACTTCAGATCCAGATTCACATCCCTTTATTTTCTACCACGCATTGCCAGATAAGCCCTGGATACTGATTCGGCATACAGTGGCCGACTTTACGCCCCCTATCGAATTGAATTGCCCCGTGGCTCTTCCCCTGCTGCAAATACGTATGTATATATAGGGGTGTATTCTCACATAGACCAACTAGGCCTGAGTGTATGTTGACAGTTTGGGGGGGGGGCAGTGGTTTTACTAATTGCCGAATTGAGCTACGTGTGAAATGGCCGACCCTGTATGTGAATCGTCCACTTACCTTTGTGCAAGCTGTTATATATATATATATATATATTGGTGAAACTGGCCTCAAACTGAATCTCAGGATGAGGCTGGGGTCAGACGAGCGCAGTTATCACGTCCGTGTTGCCGCACATTTGTACGTCCGTGGCAGCATAGCATTCTGACCAATGGAGCCCCACACACGAAGTACGTCCGCACGATAGTGCAGATGCATGACGGACGCGGCAAACGGACGCAGGTTAGGCAAGAACGTAATACTGCTAAAACGAACGTGCGGAGTGCGCCACGTCCACAATGTCCGCATAGCTTTGTGTGTGAGTGATGGGACGTGGTCAGACGGACTGCATTTATACGTCCAGCATTTTTGACGGACAGAATGTTTTTTCATTGTAATTTATTTTCCCTGCTACATCCGTCAAAAAATACGTCAGTGAAAAAAACGGACTGTGTGACCACTACCTTGTCGTCAGTCAGAAAGTACATCCGTACTGCACGGACGCACAGTCCGTACAAAATGTGCTCGTCTGACCCTAGCCTGAACCTGCACAGACACTCCCTCAACCATCAGGAAAATACATATTGTACCCCAGTGGGACATCACTTCAATCTAACAGGTCCCTCCATCCAAAATCTCAGAATTAAAATCAACAAAAGGACATTTGAAAGACCCTCGTGAACGCAAGACATAAGAAACGAGAATGATCACATATTTTAACACTATAAAAGAAGGGCTGAATGTGGACTCTGGCTTTTTATCTACATAATAAAAATCATGTAACATTCAGCATTGTACTTGGTTTATATACAATATGGTTCAATACAGAATGCACCTGTAAACATGTAACATAATGACTTTATTTCCTACATATTTATTTTTCTGTTAGGCTAGGGTCAGACGAACGCATTTTCGCGTTGTCTGTGAAAAAGTGCGTTCGAACGAATGGACGCATTTTTTCACGGAGTACGCGATAGCGGTCATACGATGCGCATTTGCATCCGTGATTTTATACGGATCATCAATAAAACACTTTGTGCATCTGGACGTTATGTTGGCCGGACATTAGTAGTGTCTGACATCTCCAATTCACGCACACACGCCTCTAGCGGACGCAGCGCACTCTGTACAACCGTACTAGAGGTTTTACGTTCGACAAAATGCGTTCGTTTTCCACTTGCGTTGCGCAGCCGGACTTTTGTGCGACCGTACTTCGTATATTGGCCGTCATTGCCTGGCACTTGCTGCTACTACGGCCGTGATTAAGTGCGCCTGCACGCGCGTTCGCACTGCGCTCGTCTGACCCTAGCCTTAATCTGTATATTTGGTCTTGTGTTAATATCTTGCATTTTACTATTTTGTATTTCTGTAACCACTCAATGTTCTCGAACCCAGGACATACTTGAAAATGAGAGAAATCTCAATGTATCCTTCCTGGTAAAATCCTTTTATAAATAAATAAATAAAAAAATAAAAATATGGTGTTTTTTTTTTCACTTCTGTGTTTTTTTTCTTCTGTTTTCTTGTGTGTGTGTGGTTTTTTTTTTTCGTTAAAGTTGGGTCATTTACGCTTTCCTCATAGGCCCTATCATCAGATGTTCACCATGATATGATGCTTATCTGTGTGGCTTTATGGGCCTATGATCGGTCCTCTGTTTGTTTTCCTTACTTGACCATATGATTCCACTATTAGCATTTACGACACCCCCCCCCCCCAGCTTGGCTCTTTATTGTTCAACTCTATGATTTTGATCAGTTTCCAGACATGAGGAAGAGAGGTGTAACTCTGAAAGCTTGTCTTTTAAATGTCAGCTTAGTTCAATAAAAAAGGTGTCACTATGCACTGCTATGCTCTGGTGATTCTGACATCTGGACTAACATGGTTTACCAAATCTACACTAGCAGGGTTATTCAGAGAGAGGTGAAAACCAGGAGAATGACTGCCTGGAGAAGTGAAAATTCTAAGTCAAAATAGCCAAACCAGAACAATTCTCCCATTTATCTCACTTTCCAAATCCGCTATGTGGTCTAGATTGTTCATTCTCCTAGCAATTCTCCTGGTTTTCACCTCTCTCTGAATAACCCTGCAAGTCATTTGCATGTCTTACCCAGAGTTCTTTGCTGCACATGGGGAATGTAGCACATGTGCTCTGTGATGCAGTTCTTAGAATTGCTGGGATGTGTAAATGACTTCTGCAATAATAAACATATATATGTACAGTGTATATTTATATATATATATATATATATATATACACACACATTTTTTTTAAGTGACACGGGGCGCTGTTGTCATTATGATTTAAAAAGATTAAAACACACTTAATTGATAATAAATGGCTTCAGACAAACACGTAACCATGAGTGAAAGAAATGTAACGGTGTTATCATTCATATTCTCTGAATAATGGGCAAGAAATCATATTTTTCTGCCACGTTGTGTAACCTTATGAGCACAACTGTACAAACATATACAGGGTTATTCAGCGAGCACTGAAATGTCACCAACATTATATGGCACTGACAAAATATATATATATACACACACCTATATATTTACACATACATATTACCAAGAACACACAAATATTTACACAGATATATATATACACACTGTAACAGAGCATCATGTAGAGAGCAAGGAAAGGTCCTGTCCGGGGTTTATGTGTCACCCAGATTCCTCTCTTACACCTTCTGGAACCTCTAGTAAGCCCCTGGTTTTGCACTTGGCCTCAGTGGCAATTTAGTGCAGGTGAGGCAAACAGACATCGCTCTGGAGTCTGGGGAGCAGACGGTCTCTATCTGCTGGAGCACAAGGTTGGTTTGCTGGATCCTGACAAACACAGTCAGGGTAATTCAAAGAGATTCGAAAAGTCACCGCACGTTCGGTGACTTTTCGTTCTCTTCAATTCGGTTCCTTTTGCCGATCCCATTTCGGTGACCCTGCGGTGTATTCAGCAAACAGCACAGGGCCCCCAAATTGCAGGGAAAGGCTGCTGCAAACCTGACGAAAACTAACCGCAAAACCCAGCGAATGCACGCCGAAAACCCACAAAAACATCTGGATTAACCCGTCGAAGACGCCGGAAAAACCCGAACAGGAGCCGATCACCCGCAGCGAAGCCGCAGGAGAAAGCCGAGACCGCAGACGAGGGAGGTGAATAAATTAGCAAAACAGTTTGCATGAATGATTGAAAAGTGAAACGCTGTTTGCAAAGAAACTACTAAGCGAAAATGTCTGAAATTTACATATAAAATCCAGTGAATGATAATAAAAAAGGTCTGTTACAGAAAAAAGAAGTTAAAAAAATTAAAAAAAAAAAAAAAAGAAATAATCGGACTTTTTTAAAAAAAATCCAGAAAAATGCTTAGAAGATCCTAAAAAAATCTATAGATAAAGAGACTCCTTACTGCAGAATTTTATAATGAACGGTTTATTAGATATTGAATTAAAACGGGAATATTTTTAACATTGAAGTCTATGGGATTCTCCTGAATAAATCTGCCGAATTAAACCACCGAATGGCACGGCATTCCAGGAACCTTTCACTGCTGGTTTGTGTTCTCTGAATAGCCGAAGCAGTGCTTTTTCATGGGGATTTCACTGCCCTCGAACAGGCAACGAACAGGCACCGAATGGCAGGGCAATTCGCCAGGATTTGGCGAATTGCCTGCTCTCTGGATAGCCGAATGGCCAAGAAAGGTAACCGAACGCTGATTTTCAGCGTTCGGTTACCTTTCTCAAGCAATTCGGATCTCTTTGAATTACCCTGTAGGTTTGTAAAGGTTGATAGCAATATTGTATGTTTAGTTAGTGCCGGGACACGGTTAGGAATTCTCTTTGTCTTTTGAAGTGTTTATTTTTGCGCAATATACAGCGTGGTGTATAACCTGTGTGTTGCTGCAATAAATATACCACCATTTGAAGGCAAGTCACTGGTCTGGTCTCTGAACCTTTCAAGAGTGCTCACCCCAGGGAGCAATTGCACCCGCTACCTGTTTCCCAGCTCACATATGGTGGAGGATGCGGGCAAGTGATAGCAAGAACCTGCTATTTAACCCTTTCGCTGCTGATGCTTTTCACACCTCTGTGCTGAGGTCATTTTTACCGGTTTTGCTCATCATGTTTAAACGTATTTTGAAGGCTTATTTTAGTATATGACCCAGACATATTATATATCGTTCTTTCCGTCAGACTCGGTAGATTCATAATATGTCATTATTATATGTATACGTTATGTCATGTCTGTATATTATAACAAAAAATGCAATAAAATATGTATTTTCAATAATTTACAACGTGTAAAGTGTTTTTTTTCACATTTTAACATGCGAGCAATTGCGGTTATATTTTGTATGGGGTGCGCTTGTTAAAAAAATTAGAGATGGGGTCTCGTTACATTTTTTTTTGGAGAAAATTACATTATTTTTAACAAACGCACCGCATACAAAAATCGTTAGTGCAGCATCATTGTTCACATTATAATTGAAATGGGAACAATATTGCTGCATTAACGAACCAAAAAAAAGAAAAAAAAAATATTTTTTTTTTATAATTTATTTTTTAAATATATTTTTATATTTATTTTTCATTTTTATTTTTTTTAAAAAACTTTTTTCACAGTAGTGTTTGGTATCGTTGGAACGGCCATGCTCTGGCCGATCCAACCATACCAAACTTTAACCCCTAACTGCCACGGATCGGGAGATAGGGAGTTCCAATGAACTCCCTATCTCCACCGTTGGTGGCAGTTAGGGGTTAACTCTAGGACTGGCGTCATCGTGCTATGCACGATGACGCCAGTCCTCAGGGGGAGTTCCCGGAGGCTTGGCCGACATCCAAGATGTCGGCCAGCTCCGGGAAAGGATCACGAACCGGCGCTTTTCAGCGCCGCTTCGCGATCCAGCTCCCCAGGGGTCAATGCCAGGCACCAATTGGAAGGGCAGGCTGTGCCCTTCCAAATGGTGCCTGGGTTAACCCCCGCAACGCCGCCGATCGGGAGGGAGAGAGGTCCGAAGGACCTCCCCCCCTCCCTTTCAGGCGCCTCCTCCGCACATGCGGGGGGGGGGCGCCTGAATTAGGTGTCATCGCGTCGCCACGTCTGAACACAAGTCTCTTCAGGAAAGGCAAACTTTATTGTGGTATCACAACAGATGCTCAAACAGGATTCAATCGCAAAGAATGAGCCCCGAGTCCCTCGTGACATCCTATCTTATATCCCAACTACATAACTAGGTACATCCCAATTAGTCCACCTCCCGATGACACTTTATTCCACCCCACGTGGGTTAATACCTCCCATTATTAGTACAAAGGAATTCCATACATTGACGATAAATTGGCAAACTTCATATTAGTCTGACAGTTTGTGATTTGCTGCCGCACTCAATCCGGGCCGTACCCACCTCCCTAAAGACTATGTTTATTTTTATACAGATAAAGCATGGTCTGGTGTCTACACTTTCTTTGTATTTCTGCGGGCCCCAACGACCTTGACATATCTTTCTCTGTGCCTGGAACAGCAGAGATCTCTCTCTCAGCGCTTTAATTGTTTTTCTACTAATCTCAGCACATTCCTAACTCTCTACATGTACCTCATTATAGTTTCAGCTAAAAACCTGCGTAGTTATATTTAAGTGAACCAATATTCTGAACAAGATGGTCGCCTGGCTTATAATGGCGGCCATCTTCCAGTCTATTTCCACTTCAGTCTCACACATATATATATACATACACAAGCATATATATATTTACATATACATACGCACACGCTCTTACATAACACCTTGTCTCACACATATATATATATACACACACACAAGCATATATATATTTACACATACATACGCACACGCTCTTACATAACACCTTGTCTCACACATATATATATATATATACACACACACAAGCATATATATATTTACATATACATACGCACACGCTCTTACATAACACCTTGTCTCACACATATATATATACACACACAAGCATATATATATTTACATATACATACGCACACGCTCTTACATAACACCTGGTCTCACACATATATATATATATATATATTTACATATACATACGCACACGCTCTTACATAACACCTTGTCTCACACACACATATATATACACACACAAGCATATATATATTTACATATACATACGCACACGCTCTTACATAACACCTTGTCTCACACATATATATATACACACACAAGCATATATATATTTACATATACATATGCACACGCTCTTACATAACACCTTGTCTCACACATATATATATATATATATATATTTACATATACATACGCACACGCTCTTACATAACACCTTGTCTCACACACACATATATATACACACACAAGCATATATATATTTACACATACATACGCACACGCTCTTACATAACACCTTGTCTCACACACACATATATATTCACACACACAAGCATATATATATTTACACATACATACGCACACGCTCTTACATAACACCTTGTCTCACACATATATATATATACACACACAAGCATATATATATTTACATATACATACGCACACGCTCTTACATAACACCTTGTCTCACACATATATATATATATACACACACATATATATATATTTACACATACATACGCACACGCTCTTACATAACACCTTGTCTCACACATATATATATATTTACACATACATACGCACACGCTCTTACATTACACCTTGTCTCACACACATATATATATATATACACACACACACACACATATATATATATATATATATTTTACACATACATACGCACACGCTCTTACATAACACCTTGTCTCACACATATATATATATACACACACATATATATATATATTATATATATTTACACATACATACGCACACGCTCTTACATAACACCTTGTCTCAACATATATATATACACACACATATATATATATTTACACATACATACGCACACGCTCTTACATAACACCTTGTCTCACACATA
>RXON01003157.1:45000-112418 GCA_009667805.1 Leptobrachium leishanense
ATCTGTGTGTGTGAGTGTGTGGATACAGGGGTATATATGTGTGGCATCACTGTGTGTGTGTGAGTGTGTGGATACAGGGGTATATATGTGTGGCATCACTGTGTGTGTGTGTGAGTGTGTGGATACAGGGGTATATATGTGTGGCATCACTGTGTGTGTGTGTGAGTGTGTGGATACAGGGGTATATATGTGTGGCATCACTGTGTGTGTGTGTGAGTGTGTGGATACAGGGGTATATATGTGTGGCATCACTGTGTGTGTGTGTGAGTGTGTGGATACAGGGGTTATATATTGTGGCATCACTGTGTGTGTGTGAGTGTGTGGATACAGGGGTATATATGTGTGGCATCACTGTGTGTGTGGATACAGGGGTATATATGTGTGGCATCACTGTGTGTGTGTGAGTGTGTGGCTACAGGGGTATATATGTGTGGCATCACTGTGTGTGAGTGTGTGGATACAGGGGTATATATGTGTGGCATCACTGTGTGTGTGGATACAGGGGTATATATGTGTGGCATCACTGTGTGTGTGTGAGTGTGTGGCTACAGGGGTATATATGTGTGGCATCACTGTGTGTGAGTGTGTGGATACAGGGGTATATATGTGTGGCATCACTGTGCGTGTGTGTGTGGAAGCATGAGGAGTATTTTGTGTGTGGATACAAAGGTATATGTGTGTGGAATTATAATGTGTGTGTGTGAGTGTCAAAGTAGGGAAGGTATTGGTGCAGCGTGCCTTTTGTGTGTGGCTACCATAGGCGTCTCTACAGGGGGGAAATTGCCCCCCCTAGGTTACTCCTTGCCCCCCCATGTGCCCCCCACCAAAAATCAGCATCCAGCTTCCCACACGTATTCGGACCACTGTATCTCCGTCCCTGTGCATCGTATGTCATTGGAAAGGGCAGATTCTGGCCTTTCCAATGATGCCCAACATGACCATATCCAATGTAAAGTAAAATCATAAAAACGTGCCTGTAGACATAAACGTTTTCACAGGGTAGAAATGGCTCAGCAGTGAAAGAGTTAACATACACACTATATCAGGGTTATTCAGAGAGAGGTGAAAAGCAGGAGAATGACTGGAGAATGAAAAATTCTAGGTCAAAATAGCCGATTTGGAAAGTGAGATGAAAGGGCGAATTCTTCTGGTTTGGCTATTTTGACCTAGAATTTTTCATTCTCCAGTCATTCTCCTGCTTTTCACCTCTCTCTGAATAACCCTGTATATTACATTGTGTATTACTTTCATTTTTGGTTTAGTTGTGTTTTAAGGGTTAATGGGCAGACTGCATCCCTCACAGTACCTCACTCCAGAAACTGGAGTCGCTGAAGCAGTTACTAGACGTCGGCGAAAACTGCCGAATTGCAGCAAATAAAATATTGAATTATCAGGTTGGTACAATATAAAGGTATCGCTGCATCGCATTACTCTGGGGTTCTGGAATCTTATTTATATATAGTTATTTAGGGCCCGATTACCTGGTGTGAGTTAACCCTAGCGTCGGCATGTTTTGCGTTAGCGGCAGATTAATTCAGCGTTAGCGCCTGAAAACAGATCGTTTGCCTCCGGCTCTACAAACGGGGAAAATAAATCACTATAGTGCGTCGCTATTAGCGATTTGTACCGCAAGCTTACTGTACTTTCCACATCCTATTAACATGGGGAGCGCTAGAGATCGTTAGCGCTTTTGCAACCAGTAACTTTGTGCCGGCGCCAATATTTTTGAGAGACGCTATTCGCAGGATTTTACCTACTGCTAAACCCTGGTGTTAACTACAAAAAACAGGTCCTCACCCAAAATTAACAGGCAATGTAAAGGAATGCAGCACAGGTGTTCTCTTGGCCCCATACACCATAGTAATGATCAGCAATGTCACTGCTGTTGCAGTAGGCTCTATTATAAATGTATCCTTTATCCACATATATCCTAATTCTAATATATTGCCTCATTCTAAACATTTTATGCTGGGGGATATTCATAGTATGTAAGCGGCTGAGTATTAGGGTTAGGACCATGTTTAAAGGGACACATGGATAAGTCTTGCCCTGAAACATGTATTATTTATATGCTGCAGCAGGGAGGTTATTGTGGCTCACCTGGCCTTCCTTTTGGATCTATTAAATGCAGTGTAATGATTCTAAATGCTGTCGGGTGGCATTTATCATGCAATGCCCATCAGCCTTAATATATGTGTGCATCAAAACATGGATATACGGCCACCTTGGAGAATTTTAATAATGCCGGGGTGTGAGGGCTCTTCGCTGGATGTGTTCATACTTATACGAGCCTGTGAGGGCGGGGGATAGGTATGGCCCGGCACTCTGCACTGGAAAAAACCTGTTCTATCCTGTACACAAACGCATTCGCACCTGGTCTCAGCCCGGGTCTTAGCGTTTCCCTAGCGTGCGCCAAAAGACCTTGTACACAGACTCCCGCGGACACGGTGATCTGTTAGTAGGGCGTCAGGTTTAGTGACTTCTTCCTTTAGCGATGGCGTTTTAGTTCACACCAGGTGATAGTTTAATTCAGTGTTTGATTTAGTGGTGAAAATTATTAGTCGTCGTCCCCCCAGTTTTGACTGTGGTATCTTCTTATGTGCCCCCCCTAAATATTGTTCCTAGAGTCGTCACAGGGGTGTGTGTGTGTGTATGTATGTATATGTGGATAGTGGGGTATACAGTATGTGTGTGGTATCATTGTGTGTGTGGATACAGGGGTATATGTGTGTGGTATCATTGTGTGTGTGTGTGTAGACGCAGGGGGTATTGGTGCAGTGTGCCAGTGTGTGTGGATACAGGGGTATATGTGTGTAGTATCACCGTGTGTCATGATTATGGTCACGCAACGCAAAGTATCAGAGAGCAACAAAAACACCAACATCTCTCAATCCGAATGTCCCCTTTGTACTCAGTATTGCTTCACATGGAAGATCCTCTTACAGTGGCAAGACAAAGTATGTGAACCCTTTGGGATTACGTGGAGTTTTGCATGAATTGGTGATAAAATGTGCTCTGATCTTCATCTAAGTCACAACAATTTGAAAAACACAGTCTGCTTAAAATAATACAACACAAACATTATATCTTTTCATTGAACATAACATGTAAACATTCACAGTGCAGGGAGGAAAAAGTATGTGAACCTTTGGACTTAATAACTGGTTGACCCTCCTTTGGCAGCAATAACCTCAACCAAACGTTTCCTGTAGTTGCAGATCAGACCTGCACAACGATCTGGAGTAATTTTGGACCACTCCTCTTCACAAAACTGTTTCAGTGTAGCAATATTCTTGGATGTCTGGTGTGAATCGCTCTCTTAAGGTCATGCCACAGCATTTCAATCGGGTTGAGGTCAGTTCTCTGACTGGGCCACTCCAGAAGGCGTATTTTGTTTTGTTGAAGCCATTCTTTTGTTGAATTACTTGAATGCTTTGGGTCATTGTCCTGTTGCATCACCCATCCTCTGTGGAGCTTCAGCTGGCGGACAGATGGTCTTACGTTTTCCTGCAAAATGTCTTGATAAACTCTGGAATTCATTTTTCCATCAATGACAACAATCCGTCCAGGCCCTGAGGCAGCAAAGCAGCCCCAAACCATGATGCTCCCTCCTCCATGTTTTATAGTGGGAATGAGGCTTTGATGTTGGTGTGCTGTGCCTTTTTTTCTCCACATATAGTGTTGTGTGTTTTTTCCAAACAACTCAACTTTGGTTTCATCTGTCCACAGAATATTTTGCCAGTAGTGCTGTGGAACATCCAGGTGCTCTTTTGCAAACTTCAAACTTGCTGCAATATTCTGTTTGGACAGCAATGGCTTCCTCTGGTGTCCTCCCATGTACTCCATTCTTGTTTAATGTTTTCCTTATTGTAGATGTGTCAACAAAATTTTTAGCATGTGCCAGAGATTTCTGTAAGTCTTTAGCTGACACTCTAGGATTCTTCTTTACCTCATTAAGCATTCTGCGCTGTGCTCTTGCAGTCATCTTTACAGGACGACCATGCCGAGGGAGAGTAGCAACAGTGCTGAACTTTCTCCATTTGTAGACAGTCTGTCTTACCGTGGACACATGAACATCAAGCCTTTTGGAGATACTTTTGTAACCCTTTCCAGCTTCAAGCAAGTCAACAATTCTTGATCGTAGGTCTTCTGAGAGCTCTTTTCTGAGAGGCATGGTTCACATCAGGCAGTGCTTCTTGAAACCAGTAAACCCAAAACTGGTGTGTGCTTTTAAAGGGCAGGACAGCTTTCAGCAACACATCCAATAATATCACACTGATTGGACTCAAGGTTGGCTCACTCCTGGCTCCAATTAGCTCTTGGAGAAGTCATTAGGCTAGGGGTTCACATACTTTTTCCACCCTGCACTGTGAATGTTTACATGTTCTTTTCAATAAACACATGAAAACATATAATGTTTGTGTTGTATTATTTTAAGCAGACTGTGTTTTTCAAATTGTTGTGACTTAGATGAAGATCAGAGCACATTTTATGACCAATTCATGCAAAACTCCACGTAATCCCAAAGGGTTCACATCCTTTTTCTTGCCACTGTAGGTTTAATACAATCACAACCTGACACTCTAATATGCGGTTAGCAGGAACCACAACACTCTACGTCCAGGAATGAAAAGACATGTGAGAGTGTGAGAAGCATCGGTCGCACTAAGGAACCAGGAGGTTCACCGGAAAGCCTCTCATCCTGTGACTTGGTGATTCATGGTTTCAAAGAAGTTATATAATAATTCATGGCACATACTGTAAATTAGGGCGGCAAGTAATGAACATTTTCATAATTAATTAGTTGATAGATTATTTTTTTGATTAATCAATTCGTCGGATAATTTTTTTTTCTTTGTTAAAAGGAACACATACAGGGTAATTCAAAGAGATATGAAAAGTCACTGCACGTTCGGTGACTTTTCGTTCTCTTCAATTCGGTTCATTTTGCCGATCCCATTTCGGCGACCCTGCGGTGTATTCATTAAGCACCACAGGGCCGACGAAGCGCAGGGAGAAGCTGCCGCAAACCCGACGAAAACTAACCGAAAACCCGGCGAATGCACGCCGAAAACCAGCAAAAACATCTGGATTAACCTGCTGAAAACCACGGAAAAACCCGAGCAGGAGACGATCACACGCAGCGAAGCCGCCGGAAAAAGCCGAGACCACAGACGAGTGAAGTGAATAAATTAGGAAAACAGTTTACTTGAATGTTTGAAAAGTGAAACGCTGTTTGCAAAGAAACTACTGAGCGAAAATGTCTGAAATTTACATATGAGATCCAGGGAATGATAATAAAAAGGGCTGTTACAGAAAAAATAAGATAACTTAAAAAAAAAAAAAAACAGAAAAAATGCTTAAAATATCAAGAAAATCTATAAATAAAGAGACTCTTTACTGCAGAATTTTATGATGAACAGTTTATTAGATATTGAATTAAAACCGGAATATTTTTAACATTGAAGCCTATGGGATTCGCCTGAATAAATCTGCCACATGAAAGCACCGAATGGCAGGGCATTTCGGCAACTTTCACTGCTGGTTTGTGTTCTCTGAATAGACGAAGCAGTGCTTTTTTATGGGGATTTCACTGCCCTCGAACAGGCACCGAACAGGCACCGTATGTTCAGGCAATTCGCCAGGATTTGCCGAATTGCCTGCTCTCTGGATAGCCGAATGGCCAGGAAAGGTAACCGAACGTTGATATTCAGCGTTCGGTTACCTTTCTCAAGCAATTCGGATCTCTTTGAATTACCCGGTTTGTAAAAACCAGACCCTCCATCCTTTTTTTTCTCATGCAAATTGCAAGGTGTACACAACTTTTTGTGCGTAATACACAAACTGAGTATCTCACGTAACCTGCGTACGTTTTACACAGAAGGTATTATTATTATTATTCTTTATTTATAAAGCGTCAGCATATTCCGCAGCGCTGTACAATAAGCACAGTATAGACAGGGTTACAATACAATACATTGAACAACATTTGACAAACAGTACAGGAGGAGATGAGGGCCCTATTCCCGTAGGAACTCACAATCTGGGAGGGTTGGGGTTGGAAACAGGAGGAGAGGACTGTAAGGTGAGAGTGATTGATGGTTGTGTCAGTGGGTTGGGTGGTCGGCTTCCCTAAATAGGAATGTTTTAAGGGAGCGTTTGAAGGAAGAGAAGTTAGGGGAAAGTCTGACAGTACGAGGGAGAGCGTTCCAGAGAGTGGGGGCTGCGCGTGAGAAATTCTTCAGGTACGTGAGCGTCTGGTCAGAGTGATGGATTGATGTTGCCTGCGCAGCTCAAGCCCACTTCTTCTTTCTTCCCGAACAAACGCTGCTATGAGCGTCTGGATAGACATGATGATGAGATGGAAGCAGGGAGGGTGGGGTGGTGGCACAGGACTCCAGTTCCAAGTAAGGATAAAACACTGGCGGTACAGCTCCTCCACCCAGCGGCCGCACTCTAGGGTCTGTGCTATAGATCTGATACTGTTGTAAACTAAATAAAAACAAAGTGGTTATTTCTAACATAACCCTAGACGTAAATCTTAACCAAAATATATATGTGCAGGTGTATAACAGAGCTGTAAAGTATTATAACTCCAATCAATGTGTCCCTAAGCTATAATTTTTTTTATTATAAACCTCTCTCAGAATGGTCTGTTCTGGGGGTTAATTAATTATATGGGTCTGTTCTGGGGGTTAATTAATTATATAGGTCTGTTCTGGGGGGGGTGGATTAATGATTTGGCCCTAATCTGGGGGGGGGCAAATTAATGATTTGGGCTCTGAATTAATAATTTGGGCCTGCCCTGGGGGATGAATTAATAATTTGGGCCTGCCCTGGGGGGGGGGGGGGTTCGACAAATTAGTTATATTTGCCACACATATAATCACTCCTAGGACACGACCATGTAATTACTTTGTACAACACCCCTGCAAAAAAAAAAAATGGCCAGTACATGCTTGCTCACAATATTCTCTTGAAACTTGTGGAATACAGACAAGCCATTGTCTTGAAACAGGAAACTAAGGGCCATATTACATAGTTGGTGCTAACTTAACCAGAGCTGTTGTAAATTTAAACCTCCATAGGCTATAATGGCTCTGGGAAGTTTACAACAGCTCTGGTTAAGTTAGCACCAACTATGTAATATTGCCCTTACTGTCCAGACAGCCCTCCCCTTCCCCCATTCTAGTTGCTGGGCAGAAGAAGAAAAAAAGGCTATCTCTTTGTCCCGTCACTGTATAACCATACATGATGTATAGGTTTTGTGGGTTCAACTATGGTAATTATCTATGACATTGGGAATGTTCTATTGGCTTGTAAATCTGAGATTTTTTTTGTATGTCCTATCTTCTATAAAAGAGCTGACCCAACCAAAGGAATACCAGATATTTGAAGTTAGCTAGCTAGCGTAGCGCTGCACAATGTCTTACATGATGAAAAAACAGAAATCTTCTAATGTGCATGTCTTGGTAAATATGAATAGGAATATTGTTTCATAACAGGCCCGAATACGCCGCCGCTTCATGGCTTAACTAACCGTATCTCTGCACACACTGGGCCATCATTAAGCAAATACGTGTAAATCCATTCTAGGTTAGGAGTTATTAGATATCTTTACTGGCATGGACTTTGTGCGCCCTAAAGAAACAGGCGTCCCCTGCCATGACCTGAACCCGAGTCTGTTATCTAGATGCTGTAGGCACCTGCCCTGACTTGCCGCCTGTCCCTGACTATGTGACTGGTGACAAGATGAATATTTCAATATATCTATTGTCTGATATCACTTTGCTAGCGTTAAGCTTGGGGATCCAACTCGTTGAATAAACCATATAGAGATTTGCAACCAAGAATCGTTATTGAATGAATTTTATTCGAGTATCTTGTCACTGCTGATGTTTTTAGTGTTTTTTAAAATTGCGCTCCAGTAATTTCCCTGTATCCGGCCGCCTTCCATCATCCCAGTAATCCCGCACGCGTCTCTTCTATGTATTGGGATTTCAGTGAAACTTCTGTCCGTGTTTATCTTCTGCATTTTGGCCCAAAATTTACACAATGGGGGTTATTCAGAGAGCACCGAAATGTCGCCGACATTTCAGTGCTCTCTCCTTCCCCGCATTTCCCTGCACTTCGGGGAATCAAAGTTCCCCACCCTGCGGTGAATTCAGCATTCACCGCAAGGTCCCTGGAGTGCAGGGAAAACCCGCCGCAAACCCGCCGAAAACCCACCGAAACCGCCGGAAAAAACACACTGAACACGTCGGAAAAAGCCGCCAAGCCGCCGATCACAGCGCAGACCAGCCAACGGAAAAAGCCAACAAACCGCTGATCACAGCGCAGACCAGCCAACGGAAAAAGCCAACAAGCTGACCAACGGGGTTAAAAAAACAAAAAACAAAACGATTGAAAGTGTCAAAACTGAAACACTGTTTGCAAAAAAAATACTGAACAAAAATATCTGGAATTTACATATAAAATCAAATGAATGATAATAAAAAGGTCTGTTATAGAAAAAAGAAAAGACGGTTTAAATAAAAATTATGAAAAAATCCCCAAAAATGCCTAAAAGATCCTTAAAAACAAAAACCAATAAAGAGACTTTTTGCTGCAGATTAAAAGAATAAAGTTTATTAGATATTGGACAAAAACGGGAATATTTTTCACATTGAAACCTATGGGATTCTCCTGAATAAACCCGCCGAATGAAACCACTGAACATCAGGGCATTTCACTGACATTTCTCTGCTGTTCAATGTGAACAGATTAACCATTGCTTCTCTATGGGGGATTTCACTGCCGCCGAACAGGCAACGTATTTCACTGCTGCCGAACAGGCACCGTACGTGCAGTCAATTCACCAAAATTTTTGGCAAACTGCCTGCTCTCTGAATAGCCGAATGGTCCCAAAATGTCACCGTATGGGGAAATTCCCTGTTCGGTGACATTTCGGTGCCAGATCGGCTCTCTCTGAATAACCCCTACTGTCGTCCCCACTGTACTCAAATTATTGAGTGAATCAAACTCTCTTGGTTTGTTATTGTATTTTTAGTTACATCCTCTTTCGGGTTTACTCATTGCACCTGTGCTCATGCAGGTCAGAAGGTGAGTCAACCACCATGATGCCGGAAAACTCAAACCACCCAACCACACCTCCTCTTCTGTTTCGCAGTCTGCTTTTTACAGTCCCCGCGGGTCAAGGACTTACGCGCTGATTCCCAGGAACCTCCAGGGTTATTCACAAAACGCCAAATTATAACTCAATGACGGTGCTTTTCATTTCGGTCCATTTCGTCACAATTCGGCAATTTCATCCTGAGAAAACACGGTGCATTCACTATTCATCGAATGGTCACCGTATTGCGTCGAAAATAGAGTCGCAGAAGCAGTTATTAAAAGTTGTAGAAAAGCACCGAATTGGTGTCAGGGAATTCCACCGAACTGGGAAAAAAAATAGAGTTTTACTGATTAAAAACTTACTATCTGTAAGATCTTTTAAAAATATTTAATATTAAAAAAAAATTACAAATAAAAAAAATAGAAATATTAAAAAAAGGTATTTTTAAAAAATTTATATATATTAGAAAAGGTCTTTAAAAAATGATTGAAAAATGTATTTTAGAAAAGAATGTTCTTCTTCCTGGCATTTCACATATTACATTCACCTGTTTAAACCTGTCAAACTAAAATCACCGAAATCAGGTCATATCGCTGCAATTTCGGTGCAAATCGGTGTTCTGTGATTGGACGAATCTTTGGTTCTCTACAGGACAAATTCGGTGGCGCTGAATTTCGATGAAACGCACCGTATTTTTCTGTCAATTTGCCTGTATTTGGTGCAAATACAGCTTAGTAAAAAGACGATCTGCCCCGAAATCACGGATACGGTGAAATTGGTGAGGTGGCTAAAAGATTTTGGCTCTACAATCGACAGTTGACCCGTCGCACCTAACCCACCACCCCCCGCTCGCTTGATGTATAGATATAAAGAGCGGGCGGGTTTTAGGGAGTCATTATGATAACTGTAACCGTTATTGTTCACCTCGTGGCTTATTAAGGAAACATATAATATTAATTAAAGGTTAACAGTGTGTGGACCAAAAGGCTATTCCGTTCACTCAGCAACAATAGTGGGCGAACTTATGTTCCCACCCATTCCTGCTCGACTCGACCTGACGTTTCTGTCTCCATTTAATTCTCAGATAACGAGGTCACATCTTACGCATAACAGAACCCTCACCCGTTATATCACAGAGGCATTTACTTTGCAATAAGTGGTTACACCATGTCAGTAAGATATGACCATATGGCAGGATACCTCCTCCACTGTCACGTAACCATCTGATGTAGACTCCTGACTCAGAGCAATAGTACAAACACCTAAGTGATTTATGGTAACTTTGAATATAGAATCTGGGTGTAACCACAGAAACCACAAGTCGTTATGGTTCAGGGAACATTAAATAGAAACTATTATGAATTACTTAGACTTGTAGTGTGGGAATTACTGTATCTCCCATGTAGAGGGGGGGAATCGTGGTCAGGTCTAGGGATGAGCCGAACACCCCCCGAGATCAGTTCGCATTTGAACTTTTCAAAAGTTCGAATTCGAACTCGAACACGAACTCAATACAAGTCAATGAGACTCGAACGTTCGGTTTTTAGAGTGCCCTCCAAGAGGGCATATATGCTAGATATTTGCCATAAAAGGTGTATGGGGGTCCGGGTAGTGCCCTGGGGACAGGAAACCAGGACAAAAAGATTTTAAAAAAATACGTTTTAACCCCTTCACTGCTGACGACGTGTAGGACACGTCCTCAGTTACTCCCGCTGTATGTTGAGGAGGACGTGTCCCACACGTCATCAGCTTTGCGGGACCCCCGGCAGAGATACTCACCTCTCTGTCCGGGGTCCCGCGGCGTTCTGACTTCAGTGTCCTCAGACGCCGAAGTCAAGCTCCTCCCGACGTAAATTCCGTCATCGCGCCATGCGCGATGACGTTATTTCAAGGCGACCCCCGGCAATGCCGGGAGATCGCCTGGAAGGGAGGGGGGGATCCGTTCGGATCCCTCTCGATCAGTAGGTTCCACAAAAAAAAGCCAGGCACCGCTTAAAAGGGGAGTGTCTCCCCTTTTAAGCGGTGCCTGGCTTTAAGGCTGGGGTCAGACGAGCGCAGTATTAACGTGTGTTTAGCCGCACTAAATCACGGCCGCGCTAGCAGCAAATTATGTCCAATGCCGGGCAGCATACAAAGAACGGCCGCACAAAAGTGCGGCAGCGCAACGCAAGTGGCAAACAAACGCATTTTTTCGAGAACGTCAAACCGCTAGTACTGCCGTACAGAGTGCGCTGCGTCCGCTAGCGGCGTGTGTGCGTGATTGGGAGACGTCAGACGCTGCTAATGTTCGGCCGACATAACGTCCAGACGCAAAAAGTGTTTTATTGATGATCCGTACAAAATCACGGACGAAAATGCGCATCGTATGACCGCTATCGCGTATTCCGTGAAAAAATGCGTCCATCCGTTCGAACGCACTTTTTCACGGACAATGGGAAAAATGCGTTAGGCACCGGGTCGCACTTAGGGGCCTTGCGGTGCCGAAGTGCAGCCTAGCTCCTAGCGCCTAGTGCGGCATAGCGTGATGACATCAGATAGCCGGGGAACCCCTAGCTGCCCGGAATCCCCTGGTGGAGATGGGGGGTTCATTTGAACTAGGGGGTCATGGAGGGTGTCAATCGAAAGGCCTGAGCATGGCCTTTCGAATGATACCTAACATGACCAGGTATAAAGTAGAAAACTACTAAAGTACAAAAAATAAAAAACATGTATTTTTTTGTGTGTTATTTTTATTAATGCAGCAATATTGTTCACATTTCAATTATAATGTGAATAATGATGCTGCACTAATGATTTTTTTCTATGGTGTGCGTTCAAGTTTTATTGCATTTTTTGTCATAATATACAGGCAGGACATGACGTATACATATAAAAATGATATATTATGAATCTGCCGAGTCTGCCGGAAAGAACGATATATAATATGTCTGGGTTGTATAATAAAATATGGCTTCAAATCGCGTTTAAACATGATGAGCGAAAGCGGTAAAAATTAGCTCAGCACAGAGCGGTGAAATGCCTCAGCAGTGAAAGGGTTAAAGGAACAGTGAGTTTTCCATAAAATAAGGGTTAAAAATAAAAACGAAAAATTCCTTCAAATATCGTGCCTAGGAGGTCCCCATAACCTGCTCGTGAAGTGGCGGATTTGTAGGATGTATGGAAACATCGCCATCACAGACCCACACACGACACCTAGCACTCCCAGTCTGTATACAATGTATCAAATTCATGAGACCGGACTAATTAGAAGCACATGTTATTTCCAAACACTAATTAAACACCTGTTGTTTACGCCGTTTGAGAGCACAGGTCATTTAGAGGTGAGAATCTTTGCACCTAGACATTATTTTTTTAATTCAATATCTAATAAACCGTTGCTTATAATACTCTGCAGTAAAGAGTCTCTATTTCTAGATTTTTTAAGCATTTTTTATACTTTTTTAAATTTTTTTATTTTTTTTAGAACTCGAACCGAACACGCCAAAAAGTTCGAAGTTTGCAAATTTGCGAACGGCCAAAGTTCGAATCGAACTCCGAACTGATCGAACCGAACAGCTCATCCCTAGTCAGGTCATCTTTGGACAGCGCAGTGGGTCAGTTTGACGTGGCGTGCACGGGCTACGGGTTTACTATATAATGGAACATTTTGAGATAAAACTCAGAGATGCGAGTGAGGAACCCGACGTTGCGTTGTACTTTTTCATCACTTTCTCATGTCCTCATAACTTCAGTTTTGAAAGGTATGCGCAAAAAATCTGGTCATTAGAGTAAAATATTCTGACTCGGAGGCGAGAACAACAAACAAGCCAGTCCATGCTCAAATTCAGCTCGAATGCCCTAACCCTAACCCCCACTTACAGTGACCTCTCCTTTTCTACTCTGAGCTTCTGCTTAAACCGGATGTGTGCCCCTCACCTGCCTGTGGCTTTTCTGAATTCACCTTCTTCACTAGCTTCTCGATGGTTTCTGTTTTCTTCACTAAAACTGGTCTAACCCAAGAGGCCAACTATCTAATATCATAGGCAGGTGATTGATCATTTGTTTTCTTGACATCTCTCTCTCCTCCATGGTTGTCTTGGCCACACACACCGTCCTCAGACCCTTTACATCTCTGACCTTCAGCAAACAGTGCTTTCCTAGTCTTGTCCTACTTATACTGCTTCCACTGTTCCACCATTGTCTCCTTTTCCTGTAGAGCAGAAACTCTATAATGCACACAGCAACAATATATCAATATACAGAGCTGGGTGGGGTTGCTCAATGGGCCCTGGAGTCACCAACTCTACAAGACATTGAGAAAATGAAGGGGAAGGGACCAGTCAAGAAGACAAAAGGGGGACCAGACCCCTCAAATTGCAGAAAGGGAATTTGGAGTGCCTGCCCCCCTTCTTTTTCAGATTGTCTTCTTTTCTCACACTTCCACCACAATCTGTCTCAAAGTCCCCCCGAGGCTCAGCTCTTGACCTTCTTTTGGTTTCTCTTTATATCACCTCTAATGGTACATCTATTAGTTATTACATGTTCCGGCACAGCGGTGGATGGTGATGGTTGAATAATGCAGGCTACAAACTGTCATGCCACCAGCCTGGAGAGGAGAAGGGGGGTTTGTGAGGATCCTGAGGACGAACAACAGCACTAGGGGCCTGCTCTACGGTGGGACCCGCTCAGGTCTCACAAGGTTTTAGCTTGTTTGTGCCATTACAGGGATGAATGCTCCATGTGCAAATCAGTCTGCTCTCACCCAATGAGGGTGGCCAGTACTGATTGCCAAGGACGTCATACCTGAACGAGAGGTGCAGCAACCCCCGACGATCAGTTCGGCCTTGTGAGACCTTAGCGGGCCCGACCGTAGAGCAGGACACTAGTGCTGTTGCTCGTTCTCAGGATCCTCACCCCCCCCTTTCTCTCACTATAAGTTTACAGGGTCATCCAGATGTGGACCCCTTGCTTGATGTGCCTAGAGGGGTGTCAGCTATACCCTCCTGACGAGGCCTAACAAGGCCGAAATGATCATTGGGGGTTGCTGCACCTCTCGTGCAGGGATGACGTCCTTGGCAATCAGTACTGGCCACCCTCATTGGGTGAGAGCAGGCTGATTTGCATATGGAGCATTCATCCCTGTAATGGCACAAACAAGCTAAAACCTTGTGAGACCTGAGCGGGCCCCACCGTAGAGCAGGACACTAATGCTGTTGCTCGTCCTCAGGATCCTCACACCCCCCCCCCTTTCTCTCACCACCAGCCTGGAGACCACACGATATGCTAGAGGTCCCTTTTTTCCCCCCAATCCAGGCCGGATTTTACCTTTCCATCCGTCAACATCCAGTCCAGGACTTCCTACCTGCTCACCTATTCTCCTTGCAGCTGATTTACTGAGCGCTGACCCACTCTCTATATTAAGGCAGTGCTCCCTCTAGACAGGGCTGTCCAGCCTGCAGTGTATCCTGTGATCCGGCCTGCAGAGTATCCTGTGATCCGGCCTGCAGAGTATCCTGTGATCCGGCCTGCAGCGTATCCTGTGATCCGGCCTGCAGCGTATCCTGTGATCCGGCCTGCAGTGTATCCTGTGATCCGGCCTGCAGAGTATCCTGTGATCCGGCCTGCAGAGTATCCTGTGATCCGGCCTGCAGCGTATCCTGTGATCCGGCCTGCAGCGTATCCTGTGATCCGGCCTGCAGCGTATCCTGTGATCCGGCCTGCAGAGTATCCTGTGATCCGGCCTGCAGCGTATCCTGTGATCCGGCCTGCAGCGTATCCTGTGATCCGGCCTGCAGAGTATCCTGTGATCCGGCCTGCAGTGTATCCTGTGATCCGGCCTGCAGAGTATCCTGTGATCCGGCCTGCAGCGTATCCTGTGATCCGGCCTGCAGCGTATCCTGTGATCCGGCCTGCAGCGTATCCTGTGATCCGGCCTGCAGCGTATCCTGTGATCCGGCCAGAATGTATATCCTACACTTCTAGGCCTGCAGTGTATCCTGTGATCCGGCCTGCAGGGTATCCTGTGATCCGGCCTGCAGCGTATCCTGTGATCCAGCCTGCAGCGTATCCTGTGATCCAGCCTGCAGCGTATCCTGTGATCCAGCCTGCAGCGTATCCTGTGATCCGGCCTGCAGCGTATCCTGTGATCCAGCCTGCAGCGTATCCTGTGATCCGGCCTGCAGGGTATCCTGTGATCCGGCCTGCAGCGTATCCTGTGATCCGGCCTGCAGCGTATCCTGTGATCCGGCCTGCAGCGTATCCTGTGATCCGGCCTGCAGTGTATCCTGTGATCCGGCCTGCAGCGTATCCTGTGATCCGGCCTGCAGTGTATCCTGTGATCCGGCCTGCAGCGTATCCTGTGATCCGGCCTGCAGCGTATCCTGTGATCCAGCCTGCAGCGTATCCTGTGATCCGGACAGAATGTATATCCTACACTTCTAGGCCTCCAGTGTTCCTGTTCTGCTACTCACAGTATTCCAGTTCTAGACTATTCAGCAGTGTGGTCTCTGCCTTCCAGAACCTTCAGCCTTTTACCCTCTATGACGGAATGGAGATGTTGTTCCGCCTGCGGGTGTGCTCTATCTGCGTGGCCCTGTCGCTTACCGCTGGCCCGACTACCGAGTGGCGCGCACCCGGCGTCTCGTGCGGCCTGGCGTGACCCCGGGAAGGGATTAGCGGGCGGTGGAGGGGACCCCTGCCTAGAACCAGCCCGACCACTGAGCCATACGGCACTCAGCGTCCCGAGCAGCTGGTTCACTGACCTTGCGGGTGTGGGACGTCTGTGGAGATCGGATCTGGCAGCCGCGGAGGAATGTTCGGATCTTATGGGGAAACGTTTCGGATCCTATGCGGGAAACGTTTCCGATCCTGAGGCCGGGTGACTCTTCGTATCTTGGGTGGAGGACTTTTCGGATCTGGGATGGATGGAGGGTCGGGTCGGGGTTGGATGGAGTTTCGGATCGGGGTTGGAGGGTGTGATGAACTAGCCCAACACCCTCAGCCAGAAACAGGGGATCAGGACACTGTTATTCCATGAACTATGTGTTGTGCCGTTGCACCAACGATCCTGCCTTCTAGCTGACCGAAAAATGACCTGTAAATAAAAAGTGTTGATTGTGTAATAGATGCCGTTTCAAATTTGCCGCCAAATTTTGCCGCCTAAATTTGAATCAGACCATCTGGTCCCGAATCGGCAACGCCCCGATGCGCCTTAAAGCCAATGATACCTGTGGGGGCGGGCATGGGGTTTTCAAATGTGGAGCGCGGGGAAAGTATAAATACAGATGTGTCCTTAATAAAAGTTGTCTTTGGTTTGAGTTCATGCAGCTGCGTCTCGTGTCTCTGTTTGCCAAGCGTGCCTGACATCCCTCGTGGTTCAGCACCCCGGACGAAATACAATTCTATCGTACGCCGCTGCTGTGCGATCCGAATACTCCTAGCCGACTGAACGCGTCCAGCTAACTACCGGGAGATCCGAGAATTCGTACCTTGCAACGTGTGGGCGTTTCGACCGCCGCACGATCCAACTCCTGCTGTCGAACGAATTAAGCTGTCTAGTGAGGGTGAGATCCGAACAGCTTGGTGCCGTGCCGCGGATGTTTCTTCGACCGCTGGGCGATACGAATACCCCGACGATCGATCGTCAACTAACTCGCTAGTGGAAGATCCGAATCTTCGCAGAATCAAGCCGTTCCGATCTACGACCGTAAAGGTCTGCGTACAGATCCGTGGCCAGCTGCTCGAGACGCTGAGTGACACTTCTCAGTAGTCGGGCTAGGTACACATCAAGGTCCCCTTGACTGCGTGGTCATCCAGATCACAAAGACATACCCGGCCGCTCGAGACGCCAAGGGCCACAACCTTGGTAGTCGGGCCGGGGGAAGAATCAAAACGAAGGGGGAACACACCTGCAGATTAGAGCACACCCGCAGGCGGATGATAACATCAGGTTCCGTCACACTGGTGGCAGCGGTGGGATAGCTCTCTGCACCCCCCCAAGAAGACCCGCAACATGTTGGTGTACGATCACTACACCAGGGACACCCTGCGTGTCGTGATGGAGGACCGGGGAGGAACGCCGGGTAACAAAAAGAAGAAAACCATAATTAAAGAACTGACCAGGATGGATCAGAACAGGGCGACGACACCCGTGCTCACTCCTGTCCTCGCAGAGGAAGCGGAAAGTACCTTCAGCCGAAGGGCGCGGCAGCGGATCGCCCTGCTCGGAGCGGCCCCATCGGAGGCTGAGATAACAAAGGCGATCCAGGAGACCCAGCAGGAAGAAGAACAAGAAAAGGAGCGTCAGCACGAGCTGCGATTGGCAGCGCTCCGTGAGACAAAGATTGAACATTTTACCTCTGACCCTTATCCCGTAGACCCCTGGGATGAGGAGTACAGCTCGACTGGAGCTTCACCCTGGAATTCTGCACCCCCCAGCGATACCCCGTACGGGACTTACAGCTCGACTGGAGCCTGTATTGGGGAACCCGCACAGCCCAGCGGACCTTGGATAGAGACTTACAGCCCGCCTGGAGTTACATCCGAGGACGCCACATTCCCCGTCGAGAACATGGAGGGCGAATTTCTGAGAAGACTGCAAGAGAGCCTGGATCAGTATTTCGGGTCCATGGTGGAGCCCACTGGACTTGAGTGGCGGGACGAGGTCCGCCAAGGACTTCAGGATGAGGCGCTGCCCCCTGAAAGAAATTGCGAGTTTTGGGAGCCCGAGATGTTCCCATGGGTCCCTATCGGGATCACAGTAGAGGAGCCGGCCCGGTCGGAAGAGGCACAGCAGGTGCCAAGTGTCCAGGATGGGCCGTGTGAGGGGCCCGAGGGGTCCCGGGAGGAAATGGTCCTCCCAAGCCCGCCAGAAGACACGGTGGCCGTGTCCGCGGGTCCAGCAGAAGAGCTGGCCACGGGGCAGAGTGCCGGTAGCCTCTGCCCACTCCCCGTCTGCCCTGAGGAGCCGCAGGATTTCTCCGTGCTGGCGACCCCGCAGCCATCGTTCCCTGATCCCCTGGATGTCAGTGTTGCATCCCACCCCCCAGTGGAAGAGCTGGCCACGGGGCAGAGCGCCGCTGGCCTCTGCCCACTCCCCGTCTGCCCTGAGGAGCCGCAGGATTTCTTCGTGCTGGCGACCCCGCAGCCGTTGTTCCCTGTTCTCCTGGATGTCAACGCTGCATCCAACCTCCCAGCGGAAGAGCTGGCAACGGGGCAGAGCGCCGCTGGCCTCTGCCCATTTCCCGACTGTCCTGAGGAACAACAGGGGTTTTCCGAGCCGGTGACCCCGCAGCTGTTGTCCTCACCCGACCCTCCGAAAGTTGTTTCAGAATCCACCCCCTCAGCAGCAGAGCTGCCAACGGGACAGAGCACCGCTGGCCTCTGCCCACTCGCTGCCGTATGCCTTGAGGAGCAGCCTGATTCACCCCGACGGCTTTGCTGGCCGCCATGGTACGTCCTTGGGATGGAGGAAACCATCCTCCCACCAGGGGACACACACCCAGCTGACGCGCTGGCCGCAGGGCAGAGCCTGCTTCCGCTCTGCCCATTTCCACAGCCATTTGGCCCAGAGGCCCCGCGCAGCCACGATTTCCCTCTGCGGCTGGCTCAGGTGCTCGGGGCGCGTGCAGTTAGCACCCGTTTGCCCCGGGTGCGAGATAGTCCCGGAGGGGGCACAGGGGGTGCTCCTCCCCGGCCACAGGACCCTTTTGCCGGAGGGGGTAACCCCAAACCCGCGTGGCCTCCACCCACTTGGTACGGCCGCAGGGCCAAATGGAGAAGCCTGGTGGCTCGGCCTCTCCCAACTGACTATGGACCTGAGAGCACCAACTTCCCGGTACGACCCGTTGGGGTCCAACCGGGTTCGTCGGACTTTGGGGAGGGGGAGGAATGTGATGAACTAGCCCAACACCCTCAGCCAGAAACAGGGGATCAGGACACTGTTATTCCATGAACTATGTGTTGTGCCGTTGCACCAACGATCCTGCCTTCTAGCTGACCGAAAAATGACCTGTAAATAAAAGTGTTGATTGTGTAATAGATGCCGTTTCAAATTTGCCGCCAAATTTTGCCGCCTAAAATTGAATCAGACCATCTGGTCCCGAATCGGCAACGCCCCGATGCGCCTTAAAGCCAATGATACCTGTGGGGGCGGGCATGGGGTTTTCAAATGTGGAGCGCGGGGAAAGTATAAATACAGATGTGTCCTTAATAAAAGTTGTCTTTGGTTTGAGTTCATGCAGCTGCGTCTCGTGTCTCTGTTTGCCAAGCGTGCCTGACATCCCTCGTGGTTCAGCACCCCGGACGAAATACAATTCTATCGTACGCCGCTGCTGTGCGATCCGAATACTCCTAGCCGACTGAACGCGTCCAGCTAACTACCGGGAGATCCGAGAATTCGTACCTTGCAACGTGTGGGCGTTTCGACCGCCGCACGATCCAACTCCTGCTGTCGAACGAATTAAGCTGTCTCTAGTGAGGGTGAGATCCGAACAGCTTGGTGCCGTGCCGCGGATGTTTCTTCGACCGCTGGGCGATACGAATACCCCGACGATCGATCGTCAACTAACTCGCTAGTGGAAGATCCGAATCTTCGCAGAATCAAGCCGTTCCGATCTACGACCGTAAAGGTCTGCGTACAGATCCGTGGCCAGCTGCTCGAGACGCTGAGTGACACTTCTCAGTAGTCGGGCTAGGTACACATCAAGGTCCCCTTGACTGCGTGTGTCATCCAGATCACAAAGACATACCCGGCCGCTCGAGACGCCGAGGGCCACAACCTTGGTAGTCGGGCCGGGGGAAGAATCAAAACGAAGGGGGAACACACCTGCAGATTAGAGCACACCCGCAGGCGGATGATAACATCAGGTTCCGTCACAGAGGGAGTTTCGGATCTGACGGAATCAGCGGAGGATTCGGATCTTACCGCAATACCGAAGCGCGGTACACGGCCGCGTCCTTCGGATCGGATCTCCGTCAGGCAGTCTGGGAACCGAATCTCACTCGCTGCGCCTCTGCCCTGATACTCGATGCAGGTACAGAGCGCTCGATTCGGTTCGGATCGTCTGGGACACCGCACCCTGAGACCTCGAGGGATTCTCAGAATAGAAAGCACGGCGGAGAAATAACACATCAGACGAGGCTGGATGCACTGCTAAGTCTGCCTTTATTATGCACAGCTCAAGCATTTATTAACTTTACACAAAATTACAATACAATGGGACTCCTTGCCGCCCTCCCGGGACCCATTGGTCATTACGATTCGGGGAGTCGCCAATTCGGACCGGATGGTCCGAATCGGCCATTTTACGATTCGAACCGGATGGTTCGAATCGGCCATTTTCCGAATCGAAGATTCTGAACTGCGCCACAAGGTGATCGGAAAATGGCGGCGGGCAAAGCAAACAAAGGGAAAATACATTTCGCAATAAACCAACGGGGACACTTTATTACACCACACAATAATCACATCACATCTAATAAAAAGTACGTTAACACTCCGTGCGTGCCACCGCGCCTAACTGTCCCTGGCCAAAACTAATGTCCGTGTGCACCGCCCCTGGATGAGGGTGCTGGGCCATTCCGTGACACTCCTCCCCCTCCCCAAGGTCCGACGCACTCGGTTGGACCCCAACGGGTCGTACCGAGGTAGTCGGGGCTCCCCAATCCCCTGGTTCCCGGGCCGACTGTCGCGATAACCCATCTGCGTTACCGTTCTGCGACCCGGGCCGATATTGGATTGTAAAATTGAAGGGTTGGAGAGCCAGGCTCCACCGCAACAGGCGGCCGTTCTCCCCCGCCACCCGGTTGAGCCATACCAAGGGGTTATGGTCGGTCATCACGGTGAAGGACCGACCGTAGACATAGTTGGAGCTTTCGTAGGGCCCAGACCAAGGCCAGGCACTCCTTCTCCACGGCAGCATACCCCACCTCTCGTGGCAACAGCTTCCGGCTAATGAACGCCACCAGATGATCCCCCCCGTCGTCCCCCACTTGACTCAGGACAGCTCCCAGTCCGAACATGGACGCGTCTGTGTGAACAACAAAACGTTTATTATAGTTGGGAGCTGCCAGCAGGGGAGCTTGGGTCAGGGCGGCCTTCAATTGCCGAAAGGCCTGTTCGCACTCCGGGGACCACAGGACTTGGCGGGGCAGGGATTTCTTTGTCATATCAGTCAGGGGTTTGGCCAGGTCACTGTAATGGGGTACGAATTTTCTATAGTACCCCGCGGTACCCAGGAAGGCGAGGACCTGAGTTTTAGTCACAGGGGTGGGCCAATCCAGGATAGCCTCTACTTTAGCAGGTTCTGGCTGTTGAATCCCGCACCCCACCCGGTGGCCCAGGTACTACACTTCGGCCATCCCCACTTTACATTTCTCCGGCTTAAGGGTCAGGTTGGCGTCCCTAATCCGGCCCAGGACGGTTCCTACATGGTCCAGATGTTCCTCCCAGGTCTGGCTATAGATGGCTATATCATCCAGGTATGCGCAAGCGAATCCCTGGAGGCCATCGAGGAGGCGATCGATTAACCGCTGGAAGGTAGCAGGGGCGTTCTTCATCCCGAACGGCATGACTCGAAACTGGTACAAGCCGAACGGGGTGATGAAGGCCGACTTCGGGGTCGCCTCCTCGGCAAGGGGAATCTGCCAGTACCCCTTGCACAGATCCACCGTGGTCAGAAAATGACCCCCGGAGATCTGGTCTAGCAACTCGTCGACTCGGGGCATCGGATAAGCGTCCGTAATGGTACAATCGTTTATCCGCCGATAGTCGACGCAGAACCTGGTGGTACCGTCCTTCTTGGGCACCAGGACCACGGGCGACGCCCATGGGCTGGCCGACGGCTCAATGACCCCCAGCTCCAACATCTCCCGGATCTCGGCCCGCATGGACTCGCGGACCGCTTCCGGGAGCCGGTATGCGGGCTGCCGGAGGGGTCTCTGACCGGGCGTGTCCACCTGATGGATAGCCTGGTCCGTGTATCCCGGGAGAGCCGAGAAAACCCCCGGGTAGGCGAGAAGCAGCTGCCGCGCCTGCGCCTGTTTCTCGGGTCCTAGCTCCTCCCCCAGCTGTACTTGATCCACCCCGGAAGGCTGCTTGGCTGCCCCCGGGAGTTCTTCCAGCGGAAACGGTTCCATCTCCTCGGCAGCCGGCGCGCATATGGCGTCCACCGTCTCCGGCCGCTCATGGAAGGCCTTCAGCATATTGACGTGGAACGTCCGCTGGATTCTGGTGTCTGCGCAGCTAACGACCACATAGGTGGTATCCCCCAGCTGGGTTACCACCTTGTAGGGACCTTGCCAGGCCGCCTGCAGCTTGTTCTGCCGCTGTGGATTCAACACCAGAACCTTCTGCCCCACGCAGAACGAGCGACTGCACGCAGCGCGATCGTACCACGCCTTCTGCTGAGCCTGGGCCGTCTCCATGTTCTCCTGCACGAACCCCGCGAGTTCCGCCAAGCGCTCCCGGAGCTTCAGGACGTACTCCACCACAGGAACCCCATCCTCCTCCGGTGCCCCCTCCCACTGAGCCCTAACCAGATCCAGAGGTCCTCGCACCTGGCGCCCATACAGCAGCTCAAAGGGGGAGTAACCGGTGGATTCCTGAGGAACCTCCCGGTAGGCGAACAGCAGGTGGGGAAGATACTTCTCCCAATCCCTGTTCTCGTGCACAAAGGCCCGGATGAGCTGCTTCAGGGTCCCATTAAACCGCTCGCACAGCCCATTTGTCTGGGGGTGATACGGGGCGCTGTGCAGCGCCCTCACACCACAGAGACGCCAGAGCTGCTGGGTGAGCTCAGCGGTAAACTGGGTACCCTGGTCGGATAGGATTTCTTGGGGAAACCCTACCCTCGTAAACACCCTGAGGAGCGCGTCCGCTACAGTGTCCGCCTGGATGTTGGCCAAGGCCACAGCCTCGGGGTACCGGGTGGCATAATCCACTACGGTAAGGATGTATCTCTTACCGGTGGCACTGGGCCGTGGCAACGGCCCAACGATGTCGACCGCCACCTGGCTGAAGGGCTCCTGAATGATGGGCATGGGCCGCAAGGGTGCCTTCGGGTGATCCCCGGACTTCCCAGTTTTCTGGCAAACTGGGCAGGTGCGGCAATAGTCGCGGGTGTCCTTGCTAAGGCGGGGCCAGAAAAATGCGCGCGCCAACCTGTGCCGGGTTTTCGTCTGGCCTAAGTGACCTGAAAGGGGGATGTCATGGGCCAAGCGCAGAAGCTCCTGCCTAGGGCCCTGAGGCACCACCAACTGCTTCTGCGGGACCTGCTTCTTCTTGGCCCCCTCCCTCACAGTGTAACGGTACAGCAACCCATCCTCCCACTCTACCTTGTCCTTTCCCTGGTCGTCCAGGCCCTGACCGGCGCGGTCCCGGTAGCCCTGCAGTGTGGGGTCGGTCCGGGTCTGGTGGCGAAGCGTCTCCGGGGTACTCCACGGAGAAGGGAGGTCAGGTGGGAGGGGAAGGATCGGGTCCCGTCGGGGTATGGGAGGTGATGGCGGTCTGGGAGGCCGGAGGTTCCGGAGGTTTGGGGTGTCGGGGAGGTCTGGGAGGCCGGAAGGTTTGGGGGGTCGGGGAGGTCTGGGAGGATTTGGGAGGTTTGGAGGTCGGGTTGGTTTTGGTGGAGATCTCACCTGGGTCCCGTTCGGAGTGCCCCTGTCGTGACGTCGGCTCTGTTGCCTAGTGGTTACGGGGTAGCTGCATCTGTGGAGTAAGCGGAAATGAGCTGTCCCAGGTCGTTACCCAGGAGCACCTCGGCCGGCAGTTGCCTCAACAACCCCACCCTCACCTCCCTCTCCCCGTTTCCCCAGTCCAGGTGAACCCGGGCCGTCTCGAGCCGGAGCACCTTTCCTCCGGCCACCCGTACTGCAACAGTGCTTTGCAGGCGGTCGCTCGGCGGAACCAAGTGAGGCCGGACCAGGGTGATGGTAGCCCCGGAGTCCCGCAGCCCCTCAGCGGGCCGCCCGTTTATCCACACCGCCTGGCGGTGGTGACGGCGGTTGTCGTCCGCGGCGGCTTGCACGGGGTCGGCCTCATGCAGCTGCTCCCATTCCTCCGGGGCCTCCGGCCACGGAGCTCCGGCGTCGCAGCAATGGGCCGCCGGCGATGCCCTGCCGGCCGGGTCAACTCCGGTCGGTTGGGGCAATACTGCTTGTAGTGCCCCTCCTGGTTGCACCCGTAGCATCGGACGTTAGCCATGTTGGTGGGCCGGCTGGGGGGCCGTGCTACCGGCGCCCGGACCGCTGGTGGTGGGGGTGGTGGAGGTGGTGGGGTGGGTAAAGCTGGGCGGCTGGCCAAGATCCGCTCTCCCCCCGACATCTTCCGGGTGTCCGTATACTCGTCGGCCCAGGTGGCCGCTTGTTGCACCGTCTGGGGCTTCTTGTCGCGCACCCAATCCCGGATAGCGGAGGGTGTGTGCTCGAAGAACTGCTCGAGCAGCAGCAGTTGGGTGATCTCTGTCACCGTCTCCGCTTGGCTTCCCGAGAGCCAGGTGCGCAAGTCCCTCTGAAACCGATGGGCCCACTCCACGTGAGTGGCGCCACTGGGCCGGCGGGAATTCCGGAACTTCACCCGGCTGGCTTCAGGGGTCACAGCGAATCTGCTCAGCAGCGCCTGCTTAACGTGTGATTAACTGGTGGCCTCTTCGTCCGGCACCGTGCGATAGGCCTCGGCGGCCCGACCGGTCAGCTTACTCGCCAAGATCCTTACCCAGTCGGCACGGTGCACTTCATGCACTCGGCACAGGCGCTCAAAGTCTTGGAGGTAACTTTCTATTTCCTCCTCGGCTTCCCGGAACTCCTTGAACGCCTGGAACGGCACTTTCCGCCCGGGGGTAACGATCTGACGGGGAACGGCTACTCCGTCGGCTTCGCACTTCAGCCAGCCGTAGCTCGTGCACTCGCTCCCTCTCACGCTCCTCTTCCTGGCCGAGTTCTCGACCCAGATTCCTCATCTCAGCTTCCGATGGGGCCGGACCCATCATGGAGATCCGCTCCCGCATCTTCCGGCAAAAGACACTGTCTTCGGGCTCTGCGGGGACAGTGGCCGGCGCCGTGTCAGCGGGCAACGCTGCGAACGCCGCCTCCTGATCCATCCTCTTCAATTCCTCCATCAAGGTCTCCCGGCTCTTGGAGCCCGGGGCGCCGCCCCGGTTCTTCAGCATGCCACGCAGGACGTCCCGCTTGTAGGCACTGTACCCGATCATGATGAGGGTCCCCCTAGGGCCTGCAGAGAGCTATCCCACCGCTGCCACCAGTATGACGGAATGGAGATGTTGTTCCACCTGCGGGTGTGCTCTATCTGCGTGGCCCTGTCGCTTACCGCTGGCCCGACTACCGAGTGGCGCGCACCCGGCGTCTCGTGCGGCCTGGCGTGACCCCGGGAAGGGATTAGCGGGCGGTGGAGGGGACCCCTGCCTAGAACCAGCCCGACCACTGAGCCATACGGCACTCAGCGTCCCGAGCAGCTGGTTCACTGACCTTGCGGGTGTGGGACGTCTGTGGAGATCGGATCTGGCAGCCGCGGAGGAATGTTCGGATCTTATGGGGAAACGTTTCGGATCCTATGCGGGAAACGTTTCCGATCCTGAGGCCGGGTGACTCTTCGTATCTTGGGTGGAGGACTTTTCGGATCTGGGATGGATGGAGGGTCGGGTCGGGGTTGGATGGAGTTTCGGATCGGGGTTGGAGGGAGTTTCGGATCTGACGGAATCAGCGGAGGATTCGGATCTTACCGCAATACCGAAGCGCGGTACACGGCCGCGTCCTTCGGATCGGATCTCCGTCAGGCAGTCTGGGAACCGAATCTCACTCGCTGCGCCTCTGCCCTGATACTCGATGCAGGTACAGAGCGCTCGATTCGGTTCGGATCGTCTGGGACACCGCACCCTGAGACCTCGAGGGATTCTCAGAATAGAAAGCACGGCGGAGAAATAACACATCAGACGAGGCTGGATGCACTGCTAAGTCTGCCTTTATTATGCACAGCTCAAGCATTTATTAACTTTACACAAAATTACACTACAATGGGACTCCTTGCCCGCCCTCCCGGGACCCATTGGTCATTACGATTCGGGGAGTCGCCAATTCGGACCGGATGGTCCGAATCGGCCATTTTACGATTCGAACCGGATGGTTCGAATCGGCCATTTTCCGAATCGAAGATTCTGAACTGCGCCACAAGGTGATCGGAAAATGGCGGCGGGCAAAGCAAACAAAGGGAAAATACATTTCGCAATAAACCAACGGGGACACTTTATTACACCACACAATAATCACATCACATCTAATAAAAAGTACGTTAACACTCCGTGCGTGCCACCGCGCCTAACTGTCCCTGGCCAAAACTAATGTCCGTGTGCACCGCCCCTGGCTGAGGGTGCTGGGCCATTCCGTGACACCCTCTAAACCTTCTGCCTACATCAAGCCCTGCAATCTGTCTTCAGTTTGTAGCGCTCACTCCCGGAGGAGCCGCTGAAAATTGAACCACGGGTCAGTCTCCCCGCACTAGGGAATAAATATACTCCAACACCGCTGTGAGTTTTTATCATTTAAATAGTTTACTAAAATAATAAGCAAATGTTGAGACACGGTATTCACAGGTATTATTACAGTACTTTCGTATTGCGGTAAAACGCGTAGCGGAAAAGAAACGAAACATGAGGCTTCGCATTTCGGAAAAATAAAATATTCGCAACCGAACAGAAAAATATATGCAATTACTCAATAGTTCGGAAAAACAGAGACACGTAGCGAACCCCAAAATACAATCTCTTCGTATTACGATAAACGCGCAGCGGAAAAGAGAAAAATATGTATTCGGAACGTATCCTTAACCCCCCGTTCCGATTCGTAACAGAATGAGTCCTGCACCGGTTAAGTCCTGGAATGTAAAGGGTGTGTATGTGTGTGTATATGGTACCCGGGTACTGTTCAACTGGCCAGTGAATTTACTTTAGGAATGTCTTCGACTAGTCAGTTGGGGCCCTGTGGACTTTAAAGAGAAAACAGCAGCGTGTCCTTTAATCACAAAACAGCCTTGGAGGCCTCTCACCCATCCGACGATTGCTTTAGGCTCTGCTGACCCAGGACGTCTCTCCGCCCGATTTTGACTGGGGATACTAGCGGCCGGATCCGTTGTCTGACTTTATGCAGCTTGTCCAGCTCACCGCCTGCTCTCCGTACCCGATCAAATCGCGGTGACTCCTCACTCGAGGTCTTCGGTTCCTCCGGTCTGCAGCAATTCCTGGATTCTGGCAAGTCTCCTTCTCCTCAGGTTGAGTGACCCAATAAGGACTGACAGGTCTCACTCAGGCTCTGGCCTAGGCCCTCTAGCGATCTCTTTCAGTGCGTCTGCTTTCTCTCGTTCCCTGGCGCGCTCTGGCGCGTTCTCCACGAGGTGGAGGATGTAAGTGTCCAGTCCCCACCCACTTCCTGTCTCCTCGCAAAGCATGCCGGGAAATGTAGTCCCAATGTCCAGTGTCTCTAATCGCGACTGTCTCCATCTTGTGGCCAAAAATAGGTAATGCCACAGCAAGATTTTAACACAGCGCTACAAGTTATTCAGCCTTGTTCGACTTTCAGGAGTCCCACCCTGTACAACCTTGTTCTTCTGTGTGTCCAGCCTCCGTCATGTGCTAACCCGATGCATTACAATAAACTTTTCACCTTTCCCTAAGTTCTGTCTTTGTGTATCCTTGCCTGAAGGATCTGAAATGTCACATCGTTGTGGTCCCACCATGGTGCATGGAACGCGCAAGCCGGGGGAACACGTAAGTCGGGGGAACGCGTAAGTCGGGGGAACGTGTCCGCTAAACACAATAGGATATTATTCATTTATTGGAGTCAGCTCTGCTCTCGCTTTTTATCATCGCTTTCGAGCACAGGGCGGGCTGCTCTTCCTGTGAGGTTAGTGGTGTGCGTTGTCTCGAGGTGCCATTTTTCTGCACACTCATGTGAATTCTTAAAAAACGGGGAATTTCCTTTCCGAAACGTCCCTTTCTCCTTCGAGTAATCTCCCTCTATTCTCTACCCCCCCCCCCCATTCCGGGCACAACATTACATTGAGAAATCCTGTCATGACCGGAGGAGCCTGCGCTACGCTACATGGGGGAGGCTGCGTCAGGGTTGCCAGATCAGCCATGTGTTCCTGGACACACATCACTATTTCATGCAGACGGGGAGCACAGGGAAAAGTGCTGCCCTGCAACATGTATAACTCATATGGTGCAGGAAGGAAATTTATTTTATTTATTTATGAAGTATTTTATCAGGAAGATACATTGAGATTTCTCTCGTTTTCACGTATGTCCTGGGTTCAAGAACATTAAAATGTTACAGTTGTTACAGAAATTCAAAGTAATACAATGCAAGCTATTAAAATAACATATAAAATAAATATGTAGGAAATAGTCACTATTTTACATGTTTACAGGTGCATTCTGTATATAGTCACTGTGTTACATGTTTACAGGTGCATTCTGTATATAGTCACTGTGTTACATGTTTACAGGTGCATTCTGTATATAGTCACTGTGTTACATGTTTACAGGTGCATTCTGTATATAGTCACTGTGTTACATGTTTACAGGTGCATTCTGTATATAGTCACTGTGTTACATGTTTACAGGTGCATTCTGTATATAGTCACTGTGTTACATGTTTACAGGTGCATTCTGTATAGAGTCACTATGTTACATGTTTACAGGTGCATTCTGTATATAGTCACTATGTTACATGTTTACAGGTGCATTCTGTATATAGTCACTGTGTTACATGTTTACAGGTGCATTCTGTATATAGTCACTATTTTACATGTTTACAGGCGCATTCTGTATATAGTCACTGTGTTACATGTTTACAGGTGCATTCTGTATATAGTCACTGGTTACATGTTTACAGGCGCATTCTGTATATAGTCACTATGTTACATGTTTACAGGTGCATTCTGTATATAGTCACTGTGTTACATGTTTACAGGTGCATTCTGTATATAGTCACTATGTTACAGGTTACAGGTGCATTCTGTATATAGTCACTATGTTACATGTTTACAGGTGCATTCTGTATATAGTCACTATGTTACCTGTTTACAGGTGCATTCTGTATATAGTCACTATGTTACCTGTTTACAGGTGCATTCTGTATATAGTCACTATGTTACCTGTTTACAGGTGCATTCTGTATATAGTCACTATGTTACCTGTTTACAGGTGCATTCTGTATATAGTCACTATGTTACCTGTTTACAGGTGCATTCTGTATAGAGTCACTATGTTACATGTTTACAGGTGCATTCTGTATATAGTCACTATGTTACAGGTTACAGGTGCATTCTGTATATAGTCACTATGTTACCTGTTTACAGGTGCATTCTGTATAGAGTCAATGTGTTACATGTTTACATGTGCATTCTGTATATAGTCACTATGTTACATGTTTACAGGCGCATTCTGTATATAGTCACTGTGTTACATGTTTACAGGCGCATTCTCTATATAGTCACTGTGTCACATGATTACAGGTGCATTCTGTATATAGTCATGTTACATGTTTACAGGTGCATTCTGTATATAGTCACTGTGTTACATGTTTACAGGCGCATTCTGTATATAGTCACTATGTTACATGTTTACAGGTGCATTCTGTATATAGTCATTATGTTACATGTTTACAGGCGCATTCTGGATATAGTCACTATGTTACATGTTTACAGGTGCATTCTGTACCGACGTATGTTAGTAAGGAGCTCGAGTGACTTTAGACTGGGTAAGGCTAGGGTCAGACTAACGCATTTTTCACGTTGTCCGTGAAAATGTGCGTTCGAAGAATGGACGTATTTTTTCACGGAATACGCAATAGCGGTCATACTATGCGCAGTTTCATCCGTGATTTTGTACGGATCATCAATAAAACACTTGTTGTGTCTGGACGTTATGTTGGCCGGACATTAGCAGCGTCTGACGTCTCCTAATCACGCACACACACCGCTAGCGGACGCAGCGCACTCAGTACGTCAGTACTAGTGGTTTAACGTTCTCGAAAAAATGCGTTCATTTTCCACTTGCGTTGCGCAGCCGGACTTTTGTGCGACCGTACTTCGTATATTGGCCGTCATTGCCCGGCATCTGCTGCTAGTGCGGCCGTGATTAAGTGCGCCAGAACGCGCGTTCGCACTGCCTCAGTCTGACCCTAGCCTAAGATTTGACGGCGTCTGCGAGGTTATTCCATATTTGCGGTGCTCTGTAGGAAAATGAGGATCGAGCCACTTTCTTTTTGTATTGTGGTATTGCAAGTAAGGTGCTGGTCCTGGATCTGAGGTTATAGGATGAAGGAACTGCTGGGGCAATCAGCCTATTCAGGTAGGGAGGTAGCTTCCCAGAAAAGCTCTTAAACACCAGGTTGGAAAGGTGAAGGGTGCGTCTAGATTCCAGCGACGGCCAGTTTAGTTCTTTTAACATGTCACAATGGTGGGTCATATAGTTACATTGTAGCACAAAGCGGCAGAATGAGTTATACATTGTAGTAAGTTTCTGAAGGTGTGTTTGCGGGGCGGCTGCATACACTACATCTCCGTATTCAATGGCCGGCATAAGCATTTGTCGTACAATCTGCTTTCTTACCGCGGGGCTCAGGCAGGATTCGTTTCTGTGCAGGGCACAGTTTGGGATAGAGTTTAGATGAGTTTTTTGATGTGGGGCCAAAGGATAGATTTGGGTCTAACCACATACCTAGATATTTGAGAGAAGTGACTGTAGTCAGTGTGTCATTTGATCTTGTCCCCACACTCCAGTTAGGTTTCCTTGCTCCATCCCAGCCTGGATATCATTGCAGACTTTTAAAAGGGCGGTTGTAGTTGAGTGATTTGGATGAAAGCCTGATTGATCTGGGGTTAAGTAGTTCCAATATTGATAATAATCACGTAATTGCATGTAGACGCATTTTTCCAAAATTTTGGACATTACAGGGAGCAATGATATTGGACACCAAAGTATTCTCCACTTTTATGGATAGGTACCACTCTCGCAGTCTTCCAGAGTTTGGGTATGTATCCAGTCGCCAGTGATTCATTGATTAGGGTTGCGACAGGATTTGCAATTGCTGGCGCACTGATTTTCAGCAGCATTGCTGGTATTTGATCAGGTCCAGACTGGTGTTTCATTTTTTAGTTACGGAGGAGTTTAGTGACGACACTGACAGGCACTGGTCTAAAACTGAATTCCTGTCTGATACTGGGTCTTTGCACAGTTGGAGGGGCCTGACCTGTGTGCGGACTTTCTGACTGCATGTAATTTCCTATTTTAGGAATCAGGGAGGTGGCACATCCAACAAAATAATCATTAAAGGCATTTGCTACATCTAGGGGGTGTTGCAGGGTTTGGTTGTTTACTTTGACAGCAGACAACTGGGAGTGGACTGGGGGTGCTTGCAGGAGTCAAGTCCTACAAAAAGAAGTGAGGGAACTCAACTAGATTTGTCCCGCAATTAGCAATTATCTTGAACACACACTCAAAATCTGACATATTTATGTATAAACGTGGATATTAGCAAAAGCATATGCTATACCAGGGCTCAAAATTTCAAGTCCCAAGCTACTAGCCAGGCTTTAAGAATTACTCGCCACTAGTTGCCCCACCTAACCCTATCCTGCCCTGCATGCATTCCCACTCACCCACATGTAATTTCCACTCGCCAAATGCTAGTAGGCGAGTGGAAATTTTGAGGCCTGTGCTATACCCTATATTTACTGTAACTTAGCAGGGAAAGATATGACAGAACACCTGTATAGTATATGGAACCAATGGGAACTCTGTTCTATTTTGCAAAAATTCTGGGAGGTACGGCTTTCCCATGTGTTCTCCCTCAACTTTACACCAGCACACAAACACTGCATAGTCTAAAGGGGTTTTTCAAAGAGAGCCGAACGTGCCGCCGAATTGCACCGGTGAATTTCATGGCAATTTGAGTATTCAAATACTGCCAAACTGCCCAAAAAATATAGTGCTTGTTCGAAGGCAGTGAAATCCTCAGAGAAGCAATGGTTAATCTATTCAGAGAATGCCGAAAAGTTGGTGAAAAACAAAACCAGATTGTCGGTGGTTTTGCTCAACAGGTTTAAGCACACGAATCCTATAGGTTTCAATGTAAATAACATTCCCAGTTTTACTAAATATTTATTAAACCATTTACTCTTTTCATTTGCAGCAGAAAGTCTATTAATACATCGTTTTAGGCATTTTTCAGTGAACTTTTTTTATCTTTTTTTCCAATGGCGTTTTTCTTTTTTCTGTAACAGAACTTTCTATTATTATTCATAGGACCTTATACATTATTTCAATGCATTCATTTTCCTTTTCTAATGTCTTTTAAAAAGGTGTCATTTTTTTTTTTACCCTGTCCGGCAGCTGGTCGGAGTCGTTCGGCGGTCTATTCGGGGTTTGTGGCTGTGTTTGGCGATTGTCTTGGCAGCGTTTGCCGGATCGATTCAGCACATTTTGGGGAGCCTGCAGTGAATGCTGAATTCACCGCAGGATTGGTGAATTGAGGTCGCTGAAGTGCACCAAATGAAAGATTTGAATAACCGCTAATGTCATGGGAGACATGGGGGATGATCTGTGCCCCTCTTCACAGGCATCATGGGCATATGAAACATTTAGAACTGCCATTATTAACCCTTTACTGGAATGTTGTCTGATAGTTTAACATAACTGAAAGGTTGTATACAAGATAAACCATTATTAACCCTAAAGCAGGTCTGCACCATGTGCTGCAAACAGTAATTGTAGCCAAACATTTCTAGCGCTTAAGGCTAGGGTCAGACGAACGCATTTTTCGCGTTGTCCGTGAAAAAGTGCGTTCGAACGAATGGACGTATTTTTTCACGGAATACGCGTTAGCGGTCATACGATGCGCATTTTCGTCCGTGATTTTGTACGGATCATCAATAAAACACTTTTTGCGTCTGGACGTTATGTTGGCCGGACGTGTGCAGCGCCTGATGTCTCCCAAACACGCCGCTATGCGGACGCAGCGCACTCTGTACGTCAGTAGTAGCGGTTTGACGTTCTCGAAAAAAATGCGTTCGTTGGCCACTTGCGTTGCGCGGATGAACTTTCGTGCGGCCGTTCGTCGTATGTTCCCCGGCATTGGACGTCATTTGCTGCTAGCACGGCCGTGATTTCGTGCGGCTAAACGCACGTGAAAAATGCGTTCGTCTGACCCTAGCCTAAATGGGTTAAAAAGTTCTAAATGCCCCTGCTCCCTTCAGTTTAGTGTAGATATAAACAGGCAATGGAAGCAGGAAGATGGATTATTTTCTTAGTTGTGAGGTCTCCAGCAATACTGCTATCATTGACGGTTATCAGCTGGACCAGATTTATTGCCCTTGCAGGACCTCAGCACTAGTTTTATTAAGCACCGAAAACCCATCCACAGGAAAGAGCTAGTCTATAGTTTTTCATGACTGCTTAAGCCTGAGGCCTTCCCAACCCATACCCCAATAACCCCTTCCCAACCCATACCCCAATAACCTGAATAAACACAAACACGTATATGTCAGTTGGAATGTGCATGGGCCACAGCTTTATTAAACCATATATATATAACCATGTATATATATATAACCATCCCTTGCAGTGCTTACTCAAACTGCCCTATCGCTCCATGCAATAGGCATTACCAAACCATTGAGCTCGTCCCCGCAAGCGAGGTCCGTCTCCCCCCAGGCCTCACCCGATGGCGGCTAAAACCTCCATTAAGCACTGCTGTCCAGGGAAACCGCCAACCTTCAGCTGTGACACGACTTGACGAAATCCAAGGGTGGGTGGGCGGGTCTCACCTTGATGCACTTCTCACGTTGGCAGGAACAGAGGAAGAACCTGCACCCATCACCAGCATATATAGTCCAGTTAAGCAACACTGTTGCAACCACTCCACCAATAACACCGTAGCTTTTCCTTGACTGACAGGCCCATGCTTCAACCGACCCCCCTTCCCCCTCCCTGAGGGGCCCCAGGGATTCTAAACCCTTCAGATCTTTCCTTAACCTACAGGCCCAGGCCATCAGTCATGTCCCCCTTCCTGAAGGTCCAGGGGGTTCTTTCTAATTCTATCTGCTCACCAAAGCAGAGTTTATCCCTCTCACGCAGCTCCACCAGATCCCCAGCAAACAAGAGGCTCTGCAGTAGTTTCTGCAGGCGACATCACGTTCTCTGGAGATGGGGCAGGAAGGGGGTCCTCAGAGCCTGTCGGGGGTCACACTGAACTCAAGCAGAGTTCACACGTGATGCACTTGTTGCAGGACTGGCAGCCGGGCACAAAGAGGACATCAATCACACCGAGAGGAGCTTGTAGGCTTAATGAGACTATGTTCCTGCTGAGTTCCTGCTGTGCCAGAAGTGCGGGAACGGAGTTCCCACGCGTTCCTGCAGCACGCGAGTCCTGGGGGCTTGTATGTTACTTAAGATTTTCCAAAAGTTTCTAGGGTTTGATATGTTATGGTTTAGATTTTCATTGAAGTAATGGGCTTTCGCCATTTTTGCAGGCAGGTCAGCTGGGAATAATTTTTGATTTCTTACCTGCAGCGTATGGATTATACAGGACGCAGGGTGGCATTTCATACACTGCCCATCAGCCTGAATAATTTAGGTGTCCAGGAAAACAGGGTACGGAAGCTCGCAGCGGGCATGGATTTTTTGTCATTTTGAGGAACAGATTTTTCTCGCAGTGACAACTTTCATAGATAAATACTTTTTTTGACACGGTCGTAAAAGACTCGTTTTTTTTGGGAACGAAATTTCGACATTCATTAAAAACCTCAGCTCCATCTGAAAATGTTAAATTGCTCCTGATCCCCCCCCCCCCCTCGAAGAAAAAAAATGGCCGCTCCAGTCTTGTGTAGTGATGCAATAAGCAGGATGGTTTAGGCTGGGGTCAGACCAGCGCACTTTTAGGCTAGGGTCAGACGAACGCATTTTTCACGTTGTCCGTGAAAAAGTGTGTAAAAACGAACGTACGTATTTTTTCCCGGAATACGCGATAGCGGTCATATGATGCGCCGTTTCGTCTCTGATTTGTACGGATCATCAATAAAACCCTTTTTGTGTCTGGACGTTATGTTGGCCGGACATTAGCAGCGTCTGACGTCTCCCAATCACGCACACACGCCGCTATGCGGACGCAGCGCACTCTGTACGTCAGTAGTAGCGGTTTGAAGTTCTCGAAAAAATGCGTTCGTTGGCCACTTGCGTTGCACGGACGAACTTTCGTGTGGCCGTTCGTCGTATGTTCCCCGGCATTGGACGTCATTTGCTGCTAGCACGGCTGTGATTTTGTGCGGCTAAACGCACGTGAAAAATGCGTTCGTCTGACCTTAGCCTCAATTGGTTTCCATGGCGATTGCTCATGATCCAAAGTGCGCTACGAAGTGGCTGACAAGTCACCTAGGAGACCCCATATGACAGCCACCACGTGCCCTCTTTATTACACAGAGCGGCAGGGGGGGGGGGCAGAGTCACTATATGTGTCTGTGTGTGCTCCCCCAAATATGCTCATATACATGAAAACTGCTGCCCTACAACAGGTGACACACGTGAAGGCCTAACAGGGTTGCCAGATCAGCCATGTTTTCCCTTGACATGACTAGTTCATGCAGAGGGGGAGCACAGGGAAAGTGCTGCCCTATAACATGTATAGTTTATATGAGCTGCAGAACCTGGGATCCATTACCTGAGACGTATGGATTATACATGCTGCAGGATGGCATTTTTTCCATGCACGGCCCATCAGCATGAATAAATTATAAGCGTCTAGGGAAACATGGCCGACCTGGCAATCGTGAGGCCCAGGCTGCACACCGTGCAAACACATGATCAGGAGTTGCCCGAGGAAATGGATTGATAAGCCTGGAGCAGCGGTCCACAGGGGACACTAGTCTACTCCTTTGCATCGCACGAAGTTGTTCCCAGGGATCCCAAGTCTCTGTGAAGCGAATGTGGGCTCACTGACGACCACAAACGCGTCACACTCCTGGATATGGGAGAGGTGGGATCCCAAGTCTCTCTGTGGTAGTCAATGAGTCCGCATTCACTTCACAGACTTGGGATCCATCTCTCCCATATCCAGGAGTGTGACGCGATTGTGGTCGTCAGTGAGCCCGCATTCACTTCAGACGCGTCACACTCCTGGATATGGGAGAGGTGGGATCCCCAGAGAGGAGGCAGGCAGGCTGGGCACAGAGCACCTCCTGGTACCCGCAGCGCCCATTACTGAGCTGCTGAGTGAATGTGCTTCCATGTTAGCCTGGCAGATGGAAGAGGATTCACTCAGCGGCTCAACACGTCCACCTTCTCCAGCGACAACAGAAGAGAAAGCGGCGCGGGGACAGTGCATGTAGAGCAACCAGAATTCTCACAGAGCCACCAGAGGGGACGGCAAGAAAGACAGGGCCACTTACACCCCGAACCCCGTGTCCTTATGCAGAGATTTACCCCCCCCCATACCGTGTCCTTATGCAGAGATATACCCCCCCCATACCCTGTGTCCTTATGCAGAGATTTACCCCCCCATACCCTGTGTCCTTATGCAGAGATTTAACCCCCCCATACCCTGTGTCCTTATGCAGAGATTTACCCCCCCCCATACCCTGTGTCCTTATGCAGAGATTTAACTCCCCCATACCCTGTGTCCTTATGCAGAGATTTAACCCCCCATACCCTGTGTCCTTATGCAGAGATTTACCCCCCCATACCCTGTGTCCTTATGCAGAGATTTAACTCCCCCATACCCTGTGTCCTTATGCAGAGATTTACCCCCCCATACCCTGTGTCCTTATGCAGAGATTTACCCCCCCATACCCTGTGTCCTTATGCAGAGATTTAACCCCCCATACCCTGTGTCCTTATGCAGAGATTTAACCCCCCATACCCTGTGTCCTTATGCAGAGATTTAACCCCCCATACCCTGTGTCCTTATGCAGAGATTTACCCCCCCCCATACCCTGTGTCCTTATGCAGAGATTTACCCCCCCATACCCTGTGTCCTTATGCAGAGATTTACCCCCCCCCATACCCTGTGTCCTTATGCAGAGATTTAACTCCCCCATACCCTGTGTCCTTATGCAGAGATTTACCCCCCCCATACCCTGTGTCCTTATGCAGAGATTTACCCCCCCATACCCTGTGTCCTTATGCAGAGATTTAACCCCCCATACCCTGTGTCCTTATGCAGAGATTTAACCCCCCATACCCTGTGTCCTTATGCAGAGATTTAACCCCCCATACCCTGTGTCCTTATGCAGAGATTTAACCCCCCATACCTGTGTCCTTATGCAGAGATTTAACCCCCCATACCCTGTGTCCTTATGCAGAGATTAACCCCCCCATACCCTGTGTCCTTATGCAGAGATTTACCCCCCCATACCTGTGTCCTTATGCAGAGATTTAACCCCCCATACCCTGTGTCCTTATGCAGAGATTTAACCCCCCCATACCCTGTGTCCTTATGCAGAGATTTACCCCCCCATACCCTGTGTCCTTATGCAGAGATTTACCCCCCCCATAACCGTGTGTCCTTATGCAGAGATTTACCCCCCCCCATACCCTGTGTCCTTATGCAGAGATTTACCCCCCCCCCCATACCCTGTGTCCTTATGCAGAGATTTACCCCCCCCATACCGTGTGTCCTTATGCAGAGATTTAACCCCCCCATACCCTGTGTCCTTATGCAGAGATTTAACCCCCCATACCCTGTGTCCTTATGCAGAGATTTAACCCCCCATACCCTGTGTCCTTATGCAGAGATTTAACCCCCCCATACCCTGTGTCCTTATGCAGAGATTTACCCCCCCATACCCTGTGTCCTTATGCAGAGATTTACCCCCCATACCCTGTGTCCTTATGCAGAGATTTACCCCCCCCCATACCGTGTGTCCTTATGCAGAGATTTACCCCCCCATACCCTGTGTCCTTATGCAGAGATTTACCCCCCATACCCTGTGTCCTTATGCAGAGATTTACCCCCCATACCCTGTGTCCTTATGCAGAGATTTAACCCCCCCATACCCTGTGTCCTTATGCAGAGATTTACCCCCCCCCCATACCGTGTGTCCTTATGCAGAGATTTACCCCCCCATACCCTGTGTCCTTATGCAGAGATTTAACCCCCCATACCCTGTGTCCTTATGCAGAGATTTAACCCCCCATACCCTGTGTCCTTATGCAGAGATTTACCCCCCCCCATACCCTGTGTCCTTATGCAGAGATTTACCCCCCCATACCCTGTGTCCTTATGCAGAGATTTACCCCCCCATACCCTGTGTCCTTATGCAGAGATTTACCCCCCCCATACCCTGTGTCCTTATGCAGAGATTTACCCCCCCATACCCTGTGTCCTTATGCAGAGATTTACCCCCCCATACCCTGTGTCCTTATGCAGAGATTTACCCCCCATACCCTGTGTCCTTATGCAGAGATTTACCCCCCCCCATACCCTGTGTCCTTATGCAGAGATTTACCCCCCATACCCTGTGTCCTTATGCAGATATTTACCCCCCATACCCTGTGTCCTTATGCAGAGATTTAACCCCCCATACCTGTGTCCTTATGCAGAGATTTACCCCCCCCATACCCTGTGTCCTTATGCAGAGATTTACCCCCCCCCATACCCTGTGTCCTTATGCAGAGATTTACCCCCCATACCCTGTGTCCTTATGCAGAGATTTACCCCCCCCATACCCTGTGTCCTTATGCAGAGATTTACCCCCCCATACCCTGTGTCCTTATGCAGAGATTTACCCCCCATACCTGTGTCCTTATGCAGAGATTTACCCCCCCCCCCCATACCCTGTGTCCTTATGCAGAAAAAGGTCAGGAAATTCCTATAAAAGCTGTTAATTTATTTTCAAATAAAAAAAATATAGGAAGGGAAAAGAAACACCCCCTCTAAAGCCCCCCCCCTCCCCAAATCGGTTTTTGCAGTTTGGAATGTCTATTCCTTGGGCATCTATGCAAAAGCCATTACAAGATCCAGCAATTTGTCCCTAGGTTAGAGCAGCCCCATATGGCTTTACCATTCCTGATCTAGAGCAGCCCAATATGGCTTTACCATTCCTGATCTAGAGCAGCCCCATATGGCTTTACCATTCCTGATCTAGAGCAGCCCCATATGGCTTTACCATTCCTGATCTAGAGCAGCCCAATATGGCTTTACCATTCCTGATCTAGAGCAGCCCCATATGGCTTTACCATTCCTGATCTAGAGCAGCCCCATATGGCTTTACCATTCCTGATCTGGAGCAGCACCATATGGCTTTACCATTCCTGATCTAGAGCAGCCCCATATGGCTTTACCATTCCTGATCTGGAGCAGCCCCATATGGCTTTACCATTCCTGATCTGGAGCAGCCCCATATGGCTTTACCATTCCTGATCTAGAGCAGCCTCATATGGCTTTACCATTCCTGATCTGGAGCAGCCCCATATGGCTTTACCATTCCTGATCTGGAGCAGCCCCATATGGCTTTACCATTCCTGATCTAGAGCAGCCCCATATGGCTTTACCATTCCTGATCTAGAACAGCCCCATATGGCTTTACCATTCCTGATCTAGAGCAGCACCATATGGCTTTACCATTCCTGATCAGAGCAGCCCCATATGGCTTTACCATTTCTGATCAGGAGCAGCACCATATGGCTTTACCATTCATGATCTAGAGCAGCACCATATGGCTTTACCATTCCTGATCTGGAGCAGCGCCATATGGCTTTACCATTCCTGATCTGGAGCAGCCCCTATGGCTTTACATTCCTGATCTGGAGCAGCCCCATATGGCTTTACATTCCTGATTCTGGAGCAGCCCCATATGGCTTTACCATTCCTGATCTAGAGCAGCCCCATATGGCTTTACCATTCCTGATCTGGAGCAGCCCCATATGGCTTTACCATTCCTGATCTGGAGCAGCCCCATATGGCTTTACCATTCCTGATCTGGAGCAGCCCCATATGGCTTTACCATTCCTGATCTGGAGCAGCCCCATATGGCTTTACCATTCCTGATCTGGAGCAGCCCCATATGGCTTTACCATTCCTGATCTGGAGCAGCAGTATATGACTTTACCATTCCTGATCTGGAGCAGCGCCATATGGCTTTACCATTCCTGATCTGGAGCAGCCCCATATGGCTTTACCATTCCTGATCTGGAGCAGCGCTTAGCAAATATCAGGCTGAGCATCATGGGAAATGTAGTTAAGGAGGGGGGGGGGTGGTAAATATCACATGTGGAACCAAGTGTATAAAAATATAAAAATCACACCCCACTATTACAGATTTAAAGGGACACTCTGCTCCATTTTATCTGAGTGGTCACACAGCTGTGAGCTCCTGCTCCATTTTATCCGAGTGGTCACACGGCTGAGCTCCTGCTCCATTTTATCTGAGTGGTCACACGGCTGTGAGCTCCTGCTCCATTTTATCCGAGTGGTCACACGGCTGTGAGCTCCTGCTCCATTTTATCTGAGTGGTCACACGGCTGTGAGCTCCTGCTCCATTTTATCTGAGTGGTCACACAGCTGTGAGCTCCTGCTCCATTTTATCTGAGTGGTCACACGGCTGAGCTCCTGCTCCATTTTATCTGAGTGGTCACACGGCTGTGAGCTCCTGCTCCATTTTATCTGAGTGGTCACACGGCTGTGAGCTCCTGCTCCATTTTATCTGAGTGGTCACACGGCTGTGAGCTCCTGCTCCCTTTTATCTGATTGTCACATGGCTGTGAGCTCCTGCTCCCTCGCAGGGCTGATTCTGCCATCCAGATGCAGGGCCTTAGGTTTCCCTCGACTTAAGTACTTCAGGTTCCAGCCTCATCCAATGGGATCAAAGCCTTCCTGTGTGAGAGCCACTGGATTGGCCGGTGCGCTCAGGCCTCCCGCGGTCACATGACACGCCGAGCTGAAAGCAGGTCATATCCAGCAGATCAGAGGGAGACCAGCGCTGGGTTTAGGTGAGATGTTAACGGAAACTAAAGGGTTAAAAAATATAAAATATGTGAAAAGGGAGTGTGGTGGGGGGGGTATGTGCAATACAGCCCTGAAAAGTGAGTTTGAGCGGCACAATACACCGTGATAGTTACCGATGTGCACATACAGGGTCAGCCTTAATGGTGTATATGAATATATGTGTACACAGGAGAGGACGGGTCTCCCTCATCCAAGCTCCTACTGCGCGAGAAGCACAAGCTGGTCTCATCAAGGGGGAAATTATTGGTAGATAAGCAACTTTCAGTCTTTTTTCAGGACCTTTTTACGAGTGTGAGGGAGCGTCTCGAGACGGGACCTGAACCTTGTGGACTTTCCAGTTAAGCAGCTTCTTTGTTGCATGCATACTACGGCTGCTGTGACTGGCCGACCTTTACATCGTGTGGCTACAGCTGCCTGCAGACCAGGGTGATTGGCGTGTGCCCACCTATAGGTTCCTTACAGCATGGGTAAACCGGTCTTCTCCGGTGTGTGTGATGGGAAGGAGAGCACGGCCTCCTGCAGGGTGTATTACGAGTATTAGGGGAGTGCAGCAAACGGCATAATGTGCTTTTCCAAGCTGGTGAGGAGGGAAGCCACCGGAGACACTGCCTTGTAGAGACAGACGACTCCAGTCATAGGGGGGACAGCGAGTGCAGAGAGAGGACTCCACTCCATTTAGCCAAAGCCATGTTTTCCCTACACATTTCACAGCGGCTTTGTCAGGTGACTAAACCAGTATACACAACCCCAACACCAAGCGTCCGCAACCTTATTCCTCCAGAGTCAGACATTAACGGTTTTTAATCTATGTCTCCCATGATGCTCAGCCACTCATTAGGTGTGCAGATACTCATGGGAGATGTAGTTCCAAAACATAGAGGGTCATGGTTACCGAGTCCAGTCCTAAATGATGCTTGAAGTTATGTGGCAAATAAAGTTTCCAGATTAACTAATGGTGCAGGATGCGGGCAGAGGGCGCGCAGGATGCGGGCAGAGCGCGTGCAGGATGCGGGCAGAGCGCGTGCAGGATGCGGGCAGAGCGCGTGCAGGATGCGGGCAGAGGGCGCGCAGGATGCGGGCAGAGGGCGCGCAGGATGCGGGCAGAGGTCGTAAAGCTACATAATTTTTCAGGAACAGACCAGTTCACATGACTCTGACTCACGCCGGATGGTATTACACAAGAAAAATCACAAAAGCTTCCTGCAGAGCCGCGTCTGCAACTTTAACTGTACATCCACATAGAGGAGTTTGGGTTGTGACACATGCATGCATTTTATGGTTTAGGGACCATGGTGGGGGTTAGTAACCCCCCAAAACCACACAACACAAGGCCGAATCCGGCTGTGCACATTTGCCTCGGTTGGGGCAGCAGCTGATCGGGACGCTTTTGGCCAAAATGGACGGTTACTTTCTATAGCTTGGGTGACCATTACTGGTTTTCCCTAAACTTAAGAGCAAATAACAACCCGAACAACAAGGTAAAAAGTGTCCTTAAAACCAAGCACAAGTAGTAACCCTAACCCCAAAACAAGGAGAGACGGTATATTGAGCTGTAGAATTGGAAAGTGTTGACTCTGGCCAGAAATGGAGCAGCCGTCTCCCATGGATGAACTGAAGAGTCGTTTTCAAAGTTGTGGCTTGTCATAGAACCCCCCCCCCCCCGGGACCAGGCTACAGCAAAGGGTTAACTCCAACACATAGCAATATCATGTGAGATCCCCAGAGCTGGGCCTGGCCCCCACACAACCTCATAGCAAAAAATACACAGGTAGAATCTTTCCCACTGCAGCCTCTTAACAAGGGTACCTTGTTAACCCTTAATTGACAGTATAAAGACAAAAAAGAAAAAGGGCGCAAGATAGGTGGACATTGAAGAAATCCCTCTGGAGCCCCCCAGATACAATTAGGGTACCCCTAGGGTTCACAGTAGATTGATATCTTGAAAGAGTGCTTTTGCTTCTTAGTTGGTTAATATAGCATGCACTGAAAAATCAAAAGAGAATATATATTGTGCAGTATATTTAATAAAACAAATCAGTGTTAAAACAAACTCACAAAAATAGAGCACAAATAACTGGGATGGACTGCAGAGCGGAGGTTTGGAGTACAGAAATCGGGAGGTTTTGCACATTTATTTGTGCTTTATTATTGTGAGTTTGTTTTAACACTGTGATTTGTTTTATTAAATATACTGCACAATATATATTCTCTTTTGCTTTTTCAGTGCATGCTATATTAACCAACTAAGAAGCAAAAGCACTCTTTCAAGATATCAATCTACTGTGAACCCTAGGAGTACCCTAACTGTATCTGGGGGGCTCCAGAGGGATTTTATCAATTTCCACCTATCTTGCGCCCTTTTCTTTTTTGTCTTTATCCCCACAAAACCTCTCCCGGTGAAATCACAACACCCCCCGTCTGCCGCCTCAGGACAAAAAGCTTGGACGTTCATGTGATAATTACATGTGACTCACCGGGGACTTCCACAGTGAGTCCCGTGTCCTCTGTGTGGCCCTGAGGAGACTTTATGGCCGAATCCATTCAGGGCGGAAGGAGGAGAAGAACCGGCTTACATTTTCTCCAAGTCGGCAGATTGTCAGAAAGTACCAGATATTACCCCGTCCCAACATGGTGACAAAAGACAGGGGACCCCCCCCCCCACCAAGACAAAACCAAATTCCTTCATAACCCCCCCCCCAATCAGAGGCTCCATGCTGCGTGTTGGGGCCTTTACACGTGTACATTCGACCCAAACGCTAAAGATATTAAATACAAGATTATTTTAATTTAAAAAGAGACATGAAGAGAAACCGTCAAATACAAAACATGAAAAAAGTGCTGAATTAATCACCGAGGATCCGTCCCTGAAGCTTTATAAGAAAACGTACAAAAATACTCTGAACGGTGCCCTAAAAAAACCAACAACTTGTCTAAGGCAGCGCCGCGCCGGCCAGGACGCTTCATAAACATGTAACCAAGTGATAATACCGTGAGGAACAACGCCAAGGGAGGAGACGAGAGACAAACCCTGTGCTGGGCGCGGACCCACCTGGCGAAGGGAGTGCGTCCGCGTCACCGCGCACAGAACACCATGATTTGTCTATGTCGGAAATGGCTCAGTGCGACGCCGCCGGCCATCAGGTTTCTGCTTGGCTGGAGCCGCCGTCTTCAGTAACAACAGAATTTATAGAATGAAAACGCTCGCAAGTAACAAGAACAAAAAACCCACAGACCTGAGTGCGTCATATAGCAGCTTCATACCTTCCGCGGGAAGGAAAAATACCTTGAAGACGCACAACAGTCCGCAACGTTACGGGGAAAGCGTCCAATGTTTCAAACTGTAAAAGCCCTTTGTGGTGATCGGAGGAGAGTCCGCAGGATTCGGGCCATTGTCCTGCTCTCCAGGCGGCACAGTGCGCGGCGCTCAGTAGAATCGTGATGGTGGAACGGGCAGCCGATGGTATGGATGCATCCAAACCAGCTTGGGTCTGAAGTGGGGAATCTTCATGACGTTCCTGTGAGGACCTCTGAAACCGTCAGGCGGGATGGGTCTGTGCGGAGGAAAGCTCCCGAACGGCATCGCCGGGTAATACTGGTTTGGCATGACATTCCGGGCCATGTCCATGCCGTGGAATAGACGGTGGCTTTCCGGAGGACCTGCATGACAGATTCAAAGACCAGGACGCAATGAATGAACGGAGAGGACGGGGACAGACACACAGCTATTAACACCACGGCAATCAACACTTAAACATGAGCACCACAAACGGCAGATTTGCTGCACAGCAGCGGCGTAGCGTGGGTTGTCAGCGCCCAGGGCAGGGCAAGAATTGTGCACCCCCCAACCTGTGGACACTGTAACACGCCCCATAGAGAAGTAATGGTTAATCTATTCAGAGAACACCAAACAGCAGAGAAATGTCAGTGAAATGCCCTGATGTTCGGTGGTTTCAATCAGCAGGTTTATTCAGGCGAACCCCATAGGTTTCAATGTTAAAAATATTCCCGTTTTTATCCAATATCTAATAAATCATTTATTATTTTAATCTGAGGAAAAAAGTCTTTATTGATTTTTTTTTTTTTTCTTAGTACCCTTTAGTCATTTTTTTTGGGCAGAATTTCCCCCTTTTTTTTAATAGCAGTTTTTCTTTTTTCTGTAACAGAACTTTTTATTATCAATCATAGGATTTTATATGTAAATTCCAGACATTTTCGTTCAGTAGTTCTTTTGAAAACAGCAGGCCACGGGTTTGCGGGGGCAGCATACAGCGGCCGACTCCATGCACTTTGGGGACCCTGCGGTGAATGGTGAATTCACTGCAGGGTGGGGAAATTTTATTCCCTGAAGTGCAGGGAACTACAGAACACCAAAATGTTGGCGTCATTTCGGTGCTCTGTGAGTAACCCAATTAGTGGTGAGGTTTTTTTGCTGCCCCCTGGAAAGTGAAAGCCTAGGCCTTGCCTACCCAGGACATACTTGAAAATTTGTGAAATCTCAATGTATCCTTCCTGGTAAAATACTTTGCAAAAGTATATTTTTTTTACATTTTTGGGGGGTGGGGGCCACCCGGTGCGGGCTGCCGCCCCCTGGAAAGTGTCGGCCTAGGCCAAAATACACCACTGAGCCGCGGATCAAACATTTTTTTTTTTTTATGGATCAACAGAAAGATTTTTTTTGTGCTTTGCAATTTATTTTTTAAATAATTTGGAGGATTTATTGACCCTTATTGCCAATATTACATAGAAATGCTACATCACATCCTATAGTTGGCGTTCAAATCACATTATGCCAAAGGGTAAAAAAAAAAAAAAAAAGACAGCAGCGCGTGCACTAACCAGCACCTCCGGTGCAACCTGTTTAAATGCAGAGACAGCAGCACGTGCACTAATCAGCAGCCCCGGTGCAACCTGTTTAAATGCAGAGACAGCAGCACGTGCACTAATCAGCAGCCCCGGTGCAACCTGTTTAAATGCAGAGACAGCAGCGCGTGCACTAACCAGCAGCCCCGGTGCAACCTGTTTAAATGCAGAGACAGCAGCGCGTGCACTAACCAGCAGCACCGGTGCAACCTGTTTAAATGCAGAGACAGCAGCACGTGCACTAATCAGCAGCCCCGGTGCAACCTGTTTAAATGCAGAGACAGCAGCGCGTGCACTAACCAGCAGCCCCAGTGCAACCTGTTTAAATGCAGAGACAGCAGCACGTGCACTAACCAGCACCTCCGTTGCAACCTGTTTAAATGCAGAGACAGCAGCACGTGCACTAACCAGCACCTCCAGTGCAACCTGTTTAAATGCAGAGACAGCAGCACGTGCACTAACCAGCAGCACCGGTGCAACCTGTTTAAATGCAGAGACAGCAGCGCGTGCACTAACCAGCAGCACCGGTGCAACCTGTTTAAATGCAGAGACAGCAGCACGTGCACTAATCAGCAGCCCCGGTGCAACCTGTTTAAATGCAGAGACAGCAGCGCGTGCACTAACCAGCAGCCCCAGTGCAACCTGTTTAAATGCAGAGACAGCAGCGCGTGCACTAACCAGCACCTCCGGTGCAACCTGTTTAAATGCAGAGACAGCAGCACGTGCACTAATCAGCAGCCCCGGTGCAACCTGTTTAAATGCAGAGACAGCAGCGCGTGCACTAACCAGCAGCACCGGTGCAACCTGTTTAAATGCAGAGACAGCAGCGCGTGCACTAACCAGCAGCACCGGTGCAACCTGTTTAAATGCAGAGACAGCAGCACGTGCACTAATCAGCAGCCCCGGTGCAACCTGTTTAAATGCAGAGACAGCAGCGCGTGCACTAACCAGCAGCCCCAGTGCAACCTGTTTAAATGCAGAGACAGCAGCGCGTGCACTAACCAGCACCTCCGGTGCAACCTGTTTAAATGCAGAGACAGCAGCACGTGCACTAATCAGCAGCCCCGGTGCAACCTGTTTAAATGCAGAGACAGCAGCACGTGCACTAATCAGCAGCCCCGGTGCAACCTGTTTAAATGCAGAGACAGCAGCGCGTGCACTAACCAGCAGCACCGGTGCAACCTGTTTAAATGCAGAGACAGCAGCACGTGCACTAATCAGCAGCCCCGGTGCAACCTGTTTAAATGCAGAGACAGCAGCGCGTGCACTAACCAGCAGCCCCAGTGCAACCTGTTTAAATGCAGAGACAGCAGCGCGTGCACTAACCAGCAGCCCCGGTGCAACCTGTTTAAATGCAGAGACAGCAGAGCGTTCACTAACCAGCAGCACCGGTGCAACCTGTTTAAATGCAGAGACAGCAGCGCGTGCACTAATCAGCAGCACCGGTGCAACCTGTTTAAATGCAGAGACAGCAGCGCGTGCACTAACCAGCAGCACCGGTGCAACCTGTTTAAATGCAGAGACAGCAGCGCGTGCACTAATCAGCAGCACCGGTGCAACCTGTTTAAATGCAGAGACAGCAGCGCGTGCACTAATCAGCAGCCCTGGTGCAACCTGTTTAAATGCAGAGACAGCAGCACGTGCACTAATCAGCAGCCCTGGTGCAACCTGTTTAAATGCAGAGACAGCAGCGCGTGCACTAATCAGCAGCACCGGTGCAACCTGTTTAAATGCAGAGACAGCAGAGCGTGCACTAACCAGCAGCACCGGTGCAACCTGTTTAAATGCAGAGACAGCAGCACGTGCACTAATCAGCAGCCCTGGTGCAACCTGTTTAAATGCAGAGACAGCAGCACGTGCACTAACCAGCAGCCCCGGTGCAACCTGTTTAAATGCAGAGACAGCAGCGCGTGCACTAACCAGCACCTCCGGTGCAACCTGTTTAAATGCAGAGACAGCAGAGCATGCACTAACCAGCAGCACCGGTGCAACCTGAATATAGAGGACGCGAGTGCTGCGCGGATTGTCCACGAGGAGGAGAAGCAGCACGCAGAGAAAATATTCTATGTAGAGCAGAGGCTGCCGGCGGGATCTGACCAGTTATTTAAAGCCCTTTAAGAGTTTCTCCCCTTCACACTGTGTTTTTATGATGTTATGGTTTCCCTGGCAACGGAGAGAGAGGTGAGGCCTGCAGCATAATAAACACAGATAATGATCACTGGGTGTGATGGCAGGAGGGACTTTTCACACCTTCGTGACCTGAGTGGCTGCTGTGACAGATGAGGGTCACTCATGGCCCAGAGATCCAAGGCAGCTCCTTCCTGCCGTGACCCACATCCCAAACACACATTGTAAGGGGTCGTTCCATGTCACTGGGGGGGGGGCGCTGTGACCCACATCCCAAACACACATTGTAAGGGGTCGTTCCATGTCACTGGGGGGGGGGCGCTGTGACCCACATCCCAAACACACATTGTAAGGGGTCGTTCCATGTCAGGGGGGGGGGGGTGCTGTGACCCACATCCCAAACACACATTGCTAGGGGTCGTTCCATGTCACTGGGGGGGGGGGGGTGCTGTGACCCACATCCCAAACACACATTGTAAGGGGGGGGGGTGAGATCACGTGTTAGCAGCCTGTGTGCATCATGGGACACTCTGTAACCCTGTGAAGGTCTGGATAATCCTGTGCCAGCAACGCACCAACTATAAAACAGATATTTTTTTTACATTAAAGTTAAAGTTCTCAAAAACTAAATAAGCCCCAAACTTCATGAGAATCTAAAGAGGCGTCAGAGCGAGAGAGTGCGAGGATTTGGCCTGGAAGGAGATTATATCCATTATTACCCCTGATGTTAATTGCCTACAACTCCCAGAATCCTTTCAATACATTAGATGTCTAGAGAATCATGGGAGTTGTAGTTTAGAGAGGAATCTAGGGGTGGCTGGAGTCTGGATTTCTCCCCATGTTCAGCAAATGTTGGATTTACTCACAAATGCGTATAAATTTAACCCTGTAAGCGCTGCCAGTAAATCCTGCGTTCATTACACGGTTTTACGGACGCGATGCTGGGGAGTATTTTACAAACCTCGGCCAAGGACAGGAGTCGTCCCGGCGCAATGTGACCTTCAGATTATCAGCAGCTCCTATGCTGCAATCGGAAATGAGAGAGCACGGCCGGCCACGGCGAGGACAACCACAAAACACAGATATTAGGGATCGGGGAAGAAAAAAAAAAAGGTTTAGCTTGAAGAGACACAATCCAACTGTCTGAACTGCAGGCAGCGGCCGAGGCGTCAGGAGGCAGCGGCCGAGGCGTCAGGAGGCAGCGGCCGAGGCGTCAGGAGGCAGCGGCCGAGGCGTCAGGAGGCAGCGGCCGAGGCGTCAGGAGGCAGCGGCCGAGGCGTCAGGAGGCAGCGGCCGAGGCGTCAGGAGGATATCTGAAGAGAAATCCCTTCCATCTTCTCATACGTGAGGTCTATCAAAAAGGTCAAGACCGCTTCCAGACACGGCTTTACTCTGGCCAAAACTCTTGGAAGAACTGCTTGAGTGTGTTTCAGAGGAACATGGTCTTCAACCCATGAGCATTTCTGCCCCAGGGGAGGTTTTAAAAATAGTTCACAAAAAACCCCAAAACCCCATCATGAAGAAGGTGTCATCCGTTGTGGGCGTCACTTTGGGAGGCCTGAGGTTCTGTGTTTTCATGCCCTCTCTCAGGAATGTGTTAATATCTGTTTGAGTAGGTTGTTAATCTGCTTTGTCAGGCAAACACTGCCCCATTATCTGACTTTTTGGACTAATCCGTTTACTGTTAACCATTGTATTGTCCTGTCTAGGAATGTTGACACAAGGTTTATCTCCGTGTCTGTACCAGGTCTGATTAGGTTTTACCTCACGGAGCAGCATAACGAAGAAACGTAACAAAATCACAGCATCAGAAACCCGCACACAGGTTTCTAGGGTCAGGGTTTTGTGTCTGTAAATGACCCGTGTTTGACTGTATATATATATATATGTGTCTGTCCAATTAAAAACGTGTTCCATTCTGACCCTGAAAACCTCCAGATATACAGCCTCGTCTCATTTCTGGGGGTGCCCCGGTACTTAAGCTCCGTCTGAGGACTGGATGGAGGCACAGGAGTCTGCTGGGGGGGGGGGACGTGACACGAGGGGGTCCTGCAAGGAAGCAGAATTGACAGATGTGACCCGGTTCGGGGTATGGAGGAGATCTGTTACAGCAGTGGTTCCCAACCCTGGTCCTCGGGCCCCCCTGCAGGCCAGATGTTGCAGATCACCTTGGGGAAATGCAGACTGAATCCTGCAATCATTGAGCAGCAAATCCTATCACCTGTGCTGTGCGTCACATATCCTGCAAACCTGGCCTGTTGCGGGTACTTGAGGACCGCGGTTGGGAACCACTGTTACAGTATCCTCGCCTTTCCCTGGCACGAGGCGTCAAAACAGGACACACCAGAGATCGAATTGAGGGACACCTGGATGGCTCTCACACAACCACCTCTACATCCTCTAGTAGGGTCTGAAACATCTGGCAAGATCAGGGAGGAAAAAGGGGCAATTCCTGCTCACCCCGTGATGTTTTGAGGCACCAAATCTCCCTTGGGCGTTCGCTCTCACCCTTTAGGTGGTGCGCGCAGTCTAACAGGACCCTCACCCAGACTGGGAAGGTCACACGCGCACCGCCCATCTCTCCATGACAGTGGAGGAGGCGGTTCATGTGCTCCACCCCAAAACCCTGCGGACCCCACAGGAAAGACCCACCTTTTCTCTTGATGCTGTGGTAGCCGGGCATCGAGGCTCCCGCAAGCCGAGGACTGTCCGACGTGAAGTGATCGTCTGCTGAGAAAAGAAGAGTCGCAGAGTTATCTAAAACAGACTCGGCACAATATACACAGACCTTTACACCCGCGACCCCGGCGGCTGCCCGCGACCCCGGCGGCAAGGAGGTGCGAGAGGAAAGTGCCAGTAAAACAAACATTGTAACGCCTGGATACGGCAACCACCACAATATACACACAGTATTGTATATAGTGTGACATATGTGGGTTAATAGATTGTGTGTAACGTGTGTGTACAGGCGTCACACTATAGTAAACCCTCATGCACTATGCGGGGCAGCCGTGGGTACGTGCAGGCGATGTATAAGGCCATTTGGTGGGCAGTAGACCAGGTCCCAGGCTGTACGCTGCATCTCGACACACGCAGCGCACACAAGGTCAGACAAGTCACTATAGACCAACAAGGGACACTGGGGACCTGTATACATACTGATGGCCAGGCAATGTGCTCAGAGCCCTCCCCTGGGTACATAGTAGTGGCCAGGCAGTGTACACTCACCTGCAGCATCACCTGTGTGGTTCATTTCAAAGCTGACATACCCAGGGTAGAAGAATCCCGGCTGGGGTTGGATATCTGTGATGGAGAAAGCCCAGGATACGGCGTCTGCAGGTTATTTAGACGTGTCCTACACAACCACAGCCTGCGTCTCCACACTGCACCCTGTATAAGCTACTCTTTGGTGTCAGGGTGCTCTGAGGACACGCCGGGGACTGCAGCAACACGCGTTACACAAACACCGAACAAGTCCCGGGGCAAGTGGGCAAACACAGGCTGCGATAGCACATGGATCTTCAAGACGAACGTGACAAAGTCCCCGGAAAATAAAGCCGGGCGGCACAGGTTCACTGTAACCGTTACCGCGTCTTGTATGTCAACCGACCAAGCTCTAAAACCACGATATAGTAACCGCGTGACGCGGCATCTCATTATGACGCAGGAAGAATACATAGCAGCGTCAGCAGCAAAACAATGAGAAGAGGACTCGTTTGGTGCGAGAGACAGGACTGTCAGGGTGTCTCATGTTACACCATCTCCTGCTCGGTATGAGTTTCAGTCAGGGTCACAGAAGACCCGGACAATGTTTTGTCCCTACACCATCATTCAAAGCAACAAAAAAAGGCGGCAGGCCAGGAGAAACCGTGGCATTTACTGAAGGACATGCAACATTTCAGTTACATGGACCTTTCAGGCCATCGATCGCCATCATTCCAGGCATTTTGAGGACATCACTACCTAATAATCCAGATGTTTAAACCCAATCCATGGTAACCTTAATGGAGAAGCCTCTATGGGTTTTGGCATGAATCTATCGGCACCATGGGGCATGGAGAACGGTCAGGAAGCTTTGTTACAAATTTGTGACACATTAGGGTTAGGAGAGCAGGAGCTCGTTACTCACCGCTGGCGAAGTGATGGCAGTCTCCGTTGACCTTCACATACTCCGGGCAGGGAATGCTCAAAGACATCTGCACCTCTGGAGGGAAAGAATTGTGTACGTAGTGTGAAAACCCAAGCAGAGCTCAGGGACCTTAACGTAGCTCACCACAACACGTGAACAGTCTGGAAAACGATGCCAAGACAAGACGCCACAGCCTAGAACCTCCAGCCCAGGATATACCCAGCACCACAGAGTGAGAACCTCAACACACACACACGGAATCACATGGAGATGGTCACCTTTTGCTCCATGTTGTATGGGTAGAGAAGCTTTGCGTCTTTTCCGTGTGGCTTTCTTACGTGGAACGGCTTGGTCGTGGTGATCTAAGGAGATATTTGGTGGAATGGTTGTATCAAGAGATGTACTGGTGAGACAGTTGGGGGTCAAGGTTGACATCTTGTCAAGTGTTTGAAGAGGACTACAACCAAAAGGATTCAGCAGAGTAGCCTTCAGCTGGAAGGTGTCACGTGCTCTAGGTCTAGGAGCTCTAGGTTGCTAAACTGGTTAATTTTTGTAGGACAACTGTCGAAGGGGGTGGTGGAACCAAGGAACTATCCCTACAGCCTTCTGTGAATCCCATCCTCAATCTAACCAAAGCAGTGCCCCAGGATTAGTGCCCCCTGAAAGAGGGGGGGGGGAGCGACAAAAAGCAAGAGGACCTGATTGAGGAAAGGACGCCGAGGGACAGTTAGCCAAATCGTAAACTCAACCCAAGTCTAACTGAAGTCCTGAGGAAATGCTGAAGTGACCATAGACTCCAGTAAAAATGTGGTGTGTATAGTCAAAACATTTCGGGAGACACAAACCTTTAAATGCAGAGTGAGGAACCCCCTCCCCCCCCCAAAAAAAAGGGGGTGGAGGGGGAGGTAGAAACAAGCTGGTGGAGACGCTGATGCGAAACACCTTGACATGGATGGTGGTTCAGAGATTGATGTGGATGCTTTTTCCTCACCTGAGACACCTTTTTTCTGTGGAGCTTCTACCCCCCACCCCTGTGCAATGTGTGCGAGCAGGAGCTGGGTGTACTTGCGGTGAGCCAGTTGGTCCCAGTGGATGGCGTCCCGGCATCGCCTCTGCAGTTCTAGCCGGAAATGGTAGTGCATGTCCAGCACGTCGATGCTGTACTGGTTGGCCAAGGTGGCGCTGTAGAAGTTCCCTTCAACGACGTCCCACTTCAAATTGTATTTTATGTGCTGCAAGGAAGACCACGTTTCAATGGAGAGGACCTCACGGCACACAGGCCGGCCACTAGAACACAGTTACTGCCCACCACCCACTGTGCTGGCAGAGTCTGGGGAATGGCACAAATGGGGTGGGAGGGCCATAAGGGCACAAATGGGGTGGGAGGGCCATAAGGGCACAAATGGGGTGATTTATGAAGCTCTTTTCACTAAATTGAGACACTTTGTTTAGTCAATAAAAGTCTATCCTTACAAATACAGCGCATTTCCAAAAAAGGAGGAAAGACCACCCACTTATACCCAATTCTTACCGTATCTTATGGAAAGAACACAAAGAAGGAGCATTTCACATCCCAGACAAAGCGACCTATGGTTTTACTGTACAACCATGCAATTGCATGTCACGGCTTAGAACGCACGAGTGCGGGTTTTACTGTACAAGATAAGGAGCTTTACATATAAAAAGATACAGGGGTGTGTTTTATGGGAGTTTCTTTGGTGCTAATAGTTAACCCATAACCCACAATGTCCTTACACTAAAATCTGCAATTTTACAGTAAAAGCTCATTTTACATTAAAGTTATTTTTACTGTAAAACACTGACGTAATTTTGAACTTGGGTGCCTGGGCATGGAGGCATATTTGTAGGGTGCAGGACTCAATATTGGCCCACTGCCCTGTTGTGTGCAGACTGTTGATATGATTGTGATTATGCAAGAATGTCATTGTCTGATACTTTCTGCTGATCAGATTAGCCTTCCAGTAAACCTGCTCTCAGACAAACATTACCGGTTATCCTTGGTTAACTCGTTAAGAAAGCTTGAGTAATGTTCTCACTGTATCTAAATCTAATTATTTACACAAAAACCTCCCGCAAGAGGTTTGTGTATGTAAATGACCCAGGTGTGTCGGTATAAATCTATGTGAGTGTCCCTGATTAAACCAGTTCCATTCTAACTCTGAAAGACCTCAGATCTACAGCCTCATTTTATATCAGGGGGAAGCTAGCAGGCCCTCTGTCAGGGTTATTCAGAGAGGTGAAAACCAGGAGAATGAACAATCCAGAAGCAGATTTGGAAAGTGAGATAAATGGGAGCATTTTTCTGCTTTGGCTATTCTGACCTAGAATTTTCACTTCTCCAATCATTCTCCTGGTTTTCACCTCTCTCTGAATAACCCTGCATGTGTCCAGGGCCTTAGGCTTTGCCCAAGGACTGAAGGAAGGCACGGGAGTCTGGCTGGGTAGCACAACAGGGGGGTAAGCAGCATTGGCAGATGTGACCCTGTCGGGTGCAGAGATCGGTCACAAACACCATTAACAGTGAACCGGTAACTGGCAATGTCTGGGGTGTAAAATATTAGAGAAAAGGCACGTCTTAAATAGTGCAACACATTTTATCACAAAGAGCGACCATCACCCGAGCGCCGGCCTGGAGGGACAGCGGGCGATGCTTCCTCTAAGTGTGTAATCTGATCACTGGTCGATTTTGCAGATTTCTTGCATGTAGGGAAATGGGTGCTCTGTCATAACCCGCCACATTACAGGCTCATCCAGGTCAACCTGGACCAGATACAGCAGTGCTCACCTCCGACCACCAATTCCTCAGACACGCAGAGACTGCAAAGACCAGCCATAAAAGAGGACATACCCCTCCTCCTATTCATACCTGTGGTATTTCAGCATCCTTATAACCCCCGGGCATGGTCATGTTCCACAAGATGAGACACTCCGGGTTCAAAGCCTTGGACAAACGACTGAACAACTTCTGCAGGTTGGCTTTATATTCCTCCATCGGGGCAAAGGTGTACCTGGAAGAACAGAGTGATCTCTGTACCCGCTTCTCAAATCAATCCCCCATGAAGCTCAAAGGGGGGGGATATATATATATATATGAAGAGTCCTTGACCGGAAGCTTGGTCATCTTGTCACCAGAAGATGGAGAAAGGAGGCTGCACCATCTGATGGAGACACAAGATGAAGACCTCACCTGGTGAGATCCCAGAAGCAGGAGTTAATGATGAGGACGTCTGGCTGGGGCCCGGCTGTAAAGTCGGCCAGGACGCTCTCCAGGTACATGGAGTAAACCCGGGTCAGGAAGTAAAAGCGTACAAGGTGGTGCCCGGTGCGGTACTGCCGGACCTCCCGGTAGTCTATGCCATTGTGCATTTCATTCAGCTGGCCACCTTCAACCAACATGTCGTTTTCAAAGGTCATCTCGCCCTGCAGAGGAACATGGAAACTGATGGTGATCCACCTTCTACCTCAAACACTGGGTTCTTGGTGAGCAGATTTATTGGTAAATCAACCAACAACTATGCTTCTGCTCAATCAGCAAAATGATTACCCACATGGAGTCCCACCACCTCTCACCACCACCTCTCACCAAGCCACACCAGAAGCTACGATATGGAGAGCAAATGAGAAATCTATGCATGATCCATGATAACGCAGCAAGGAGGGGCGAGAGGGTCTTACCTTGCGTTTGAGCTGTCCCTCGCTCAGATAGGAGTCGTGCTGCAGCAGCATCACCAGGTCTTTGTACACGGACCTCTGGACTGGAAGAAGAAGAGGAGGAGCAGCAGCTCAGGTCAACTTTGTGAGGCAGCTGGATTATACATCTATTTTAACATGAACAGACTTTCTCAACCCCCCCTCCCCATTACACGGTCACACAGACCCCCCCCCCCATTACACGATCACACAGATCCCCCCATTACACGGTCACACAGATCCCCCCATTACACGGTCACACAGACCCCCCCATTACACAGCCCCCCATTACAGTCACATTACACAGTCACACAGACCCCCCCATTACAGTCACACAGACCCCATTACACAGACACACAGCCCCCTTCCCCTAATATATGGTCACACAGCCCCCCTCCCCCTAATATGGTCACACAGCCCCCCTCCCCCTAATATATGGTCACACAGCCCCCCCCCTCCCCATTACACGATCACACAGATCCCCCCATTACACGGTCACACAGACCCCCCCATTACAGTCACACAGACCCCCCCATTACAGTCACACAGACCCCATTACAGTCACATTACACAGTCACACAGACCGCCCATTAGTCACATTACACAGTCACACAGACCCCCCCATTACAGTCACACAGACCCCATTACACAGACACACAGCCCCCTTCCCCTAATATATGGTCACACAGCCCCCCTCCCCCTAATATGGTCACACAGCCCCCCTCCCCCTAATATATGGTCACACAGCCCCCCTCCCCCTAATATGGTCACACAGCCCCCCATTACACAGTCACACAGCCCCCCCTCCCCCTACTGTACTGCAACGTCTGAGCAGATATAGATACAGTTGTGTTCAAAATTATTCAACCCCCACTGAAATTGAGTGTTTTGGCCAGTTTGACATTGATTTTGATCATTCAGTCATCTTGCTTACAATTAAATCAAAGAGGCACGTGTAGGTCAGACAAATATAACATAACATTTATAATGAAATAACCACAAATGTCTTTTCTGTGCTCACATCATTATCAGTTTTATTCAACCCCCAAGTGACATTCAATCTTAGTACTTAGTACAACATCCTTTTACAGTTATAACAGCTTTTAAACGTGAAGCATAGCTTGACACAAGTGTCTTGCAGCGATCTACGGGTATCTTCGCCCATTCGTCATGGGCAAAAGCCTCCAGTTCAGTCACATTCTTAGGCTTGCGCACTGCAACTGCTTTCTTTAAGTCCCACCAGAGGTTCTCAATCGGATTTAAGTCAGGTGACTGCGATGGCCACTCCAAAATGTTCCAGCCTTTAATCTGCAACCATGCTCTAGTGGACTTGGAGGTATGCTTGGGATCATTGTCCTGTTGAAAGGTCCAACGTCTCCCAAGCCTCAGGTTTGTGACGGACTGCATCACATTGTCATCCAATATCTCCTGGTACTGAAGAGAATTCATGGTACCTTGCACACGCTGAAGCTTCCCTGTACCTGCAGAAGCAAAACAGCCCCAAAGCATGATTGACCCCCGCCATGCTTCACAGTAGGCAAGGTGTTCTTTTCTTCATAGGCCTTGTTCTTCCTCCTCCAAACATAGCGTTGATCCATGGGCCCAAACAGTTCTAATTTTGTTTCATCAGTCCACAGAACACTATCCAAAACTTCTGTGGTTTGTCCACATGACTTTTGGCATACTGCAGTCGACTCTTCTTATTCTTTGGAGACAGCAAGGGGGTGCGCCTGGGAGTTCTGGCATGGAGGCCTTCATTACGCAGTGTGCGCCGTATTGTCTGAGCTGAAACTTCAGTACCCACATCTGACAAATCTTTTCTCAGTTCCTCAGCAGTCACACGGGGACTTTTCTCCACTCTACGCTTCAGGTAGCGCACAGCAGTCGAAGTCAGCATCTTCTTTCTGCCACGACCAGGTAGCGTTTCAACAGTGCCCTTTGCCTTGAATTTGCGAATGATGCTTCCTATGGTCTCTCTTGTATGTTTAACATCTTTGCAATCTTCTTATAGCCATTGCCCTTCCTGTGAAGAGTAATCACCTCTTCTCTTGTCTTCCTGGACCATTCTCTTGACTTCACCATGTTTGTAACCACACCAGTAAATGTCTAGAAGGAGCTGAGTATCACAGTCATTTTAAAGCTGCCTAATTGGTGCTTATTATGCTTTATTGCTGCTCCGTGACATCCACAGGTGTTTTCAATACCTGATTGAAAACACTTGAATGAACCTCTGTTCTTCAGAGTGGTAGTCTTTAAGGGGTTGAATAATTGTGTCAATGAAGAATTCACAAAAGAAACATTTACTACTGTATTACAAAACCAATTGATGTCATTTTAGTTGCATATGGTTCTTTAAAAAGTCCTTGTAGGATTTCATTCTGAATACAATTACAAATGTACACTAAATTCCCTAAAACCCTTTACAGCATTGGGGGTTGAATAATTTTGAACACAACTGTATATAAAAAAGTGGAGTGCTGTGATGCGTCTCATTGTGCGAGCGCCTCATCGTATCAGAGCTCCACAGCAATGTCCTCTGATTGTACCACAGAGCGCAGCAGCAATAAAACGCAGTTATGTGCAGTGCTTGAGTTTCATTGCTGTGCAGCTCTTTGATACGATCCTATGCATGTTCTCAGGGTACAGACGCCTCTTCGCGTCGGCCGTCAGCGAGATGTTTCAGCTTCCCCTCCCCCAATGATATGATGCAACGAGAAAGAAATTTCCCAAATCCAGCACAATAAACAGTCACAAGGCTACAACGTTACCCAGCAGCTGTGCGCGCGCAGTCACGAACTTACCCAGCAGCTGTGCGCGCGCGCGAGGTCACGAAGTTACCCAGCAGCTGTGCGCGCGCGAGGTCACGACCTTACCCAGCAGCTGTGCGCGCGCGCGAGGTCACGACCTTACCCAGCAGCTGTGCGCGCGCGCGAGGTCACGACCTTACCCAGCAGCTGTGCGCGCGCAGTCACGAACTTACCCAGCAGCTGTGCGCGCGCGAGGTCACGAAGTTACCCAGCAGCTGTGCGCGCGCGAGGTCACGACCTTACCCAGCAGCTGTGCGCGCGTGCGAGGTCACGACCTTACCAAGCAGCTGTGCGCGCGCACAAGGTCGACGTTACCCAGCAGCTGTGCGCCCGCGAGGTCTCGACGTCACCCAGCAGCTGTGCGCCCGCGAGGTCTCGACGTCACCCAGCAGCTGTGCACGCGGTCTCAACGTCACCCAGCAGCTGTGCGCGCGCGCGAGGTCTCAACATTACCCAGCAGCTGTGCACGCGGTCTCGACGTTACCCGGCAGATGTGCGCACGCAAGGTCAAAACAAGGAAACCCAGAAACACATCATTCCACTGATCGACACACACTACTCCAACACAGCCTGTCCTGCATCCCACCACACAGGTACAACCCGGTCCCACCTCGCCCACCACATTTTTATTGAATGGAAACTCCCATGATTCTCTTGAGTTTGGAAAGGCATGATGGGAGCTGTAGTCCCAAGTTATATCGTCAGCCTGGGCACCGGCATGGAGTGAGTGTCCGGTGACTCAGGGTGTCACTTACTGGAGTCCCCCAGGACCACCACGAACTTGTTGTGGAGCAGTTTCTGTGCGTCCTGTGAGGTGAAGGCGCTCATGGCTGCTGGCGTGTGTCCGGGGTGCTGCAGGAGAAGACAAAGTAAAACCTCCATATTCAGAGAACCAAGACCTCACCCCATAACGTGATGTGTGCGCGCGAACAGGGGGACCACCCTGAGGTCAAAATGTTTAATATCCTGAACAGGTAAAATGAGCACTTATAAAAAAAAGGTGTGGAGGAGTGAGAAATTATATATATATTTTCTCGGTTTAAAGTTTTAATTATTTATGTCCATCATGATAAAAATTAGGTCACATGACAGAAAGGGTACCAGCAAGTCCGGAAGAAACATGCGCTCCACAAAAATCTTGACATCACTCGAGAGCACCTTGATGCAGCGATGTAAACTGGGAAGTATGGGACCAGTTACGGACAGAAGGAAGAGTCAGCCACGTATATTCAGGACCAAGGACCCAACACCTACTGACGGGACACTGCCTGGAGAACCAAGGACCCCAACACCTACTGACGGGACCCTGCCTGGAGAACCAAGGACCCCAACACCTACTGACGGGACCCTGCCTGGAGAACCAAGGACCCCAACACCTACTGACGGGACCCTGCCTGGAGAACCAAGGACCCCAACACCTACTGACGGGACACTGCCTGGAGAACCAAGGACCCCAACACCTACTGACGGGACCCTGCCTGGAGAACCAAGGACCCCAACACCTACTGACGGGACCACTGCCTGGAGAACCAAGGACCCCAACACCTACTGACGGGACACTGCCTGGAGAACCAAGGACCCCAACACCTACTGACGGGACACTGCCTGGAGAACCAAGGACCCCAACACCTACTGACGGGACACTGCCTGGAGAACCAAGGACCCCAACACCTACTGACGGGACACTGCCTGGAGAACCAAGGACCCCAACACCTACTGACGGGACACTGCATGGAGACCCAAGGACCCCAACACCTACTGACGGGACACTGCATGGAGACCCAAGGACCCCAACACCTACTGACGGGACACTGCCTGGAGAACCAAGGACCCCAACACCTACTGACGGGACCCTGCATGGAGACCCAAGGACCCAACACCTACTGATACGCAATTCGAACAGGTGAAGTGTCGATATATAAATGTACAAAAGGGGAAACGGACTTTTTTTACTGGCTGATGAAGTCCCAGGAGGGACGCACGCATTCCAGTTAATATAATTCTAAAAGCATTGCGCTCTAGCTGTATTTTTTTGTAGTAAATTAACTCCATAAGGACCACTGATGCATATAGTACATCCCGGAGAAAATTCCCCTCAAGAACCAAGGACCTACTATGCAAGTCATGGTCCTTTAACCTCCCCCTCACTATACTCACCTCTCTGGCGGGGGTCCAATGTCAGACTGGCTTCCTTCCTTAAAAGCCAGTCCAACAGTTTTATGGGGCCCATAAAAAGGCCCAAGGGAGGGGATGTGTCGTCCTTTGGACCCCTTGGAGGAGAAAAAGGAGGAAAAAAGAAAGGCACTGCTGGAGAGGGCAGCGTCTGCCCTTTCCAGCGGTGCCTCTCTTTAGGTGACGGATCGCGATCTGCTCCTGTAAACGGCTTGCATTTTTGATGTCAGCCATGCCTTCGGGGGTCACCCCCCCCCCACCGACGTCACCATATGCGATGATGTTAGTTGGCCAGTTAACCCCATAGCTGCCAAGTGGAGCTGGGGATGTCCTTTAGATCCCTGTATCTCCCGATCCGTGGCAGCTAGAGGGTCATGTTTGGCTTTATTGGAAAGACCTCATCATGACCTTTCCAATTATGCTAAACAAAACCAGGTTTTGTGTAAAAAAAAAAAAAAAAAAAAATTTGGGGGTCATAATAAAATAGAACTTCAAATCACGTTTAAACATGATGAGCATAAAACGGTCAAAAGGAGTTCAGCACACAGAGGTGAAGTGGCTCAGCAGTGAAGGGGTTAAAAAGCAAAACATGTAAAAATTTGCCATTTCTAATTTCAGGACAAAATTTTGAAAATATTTAGCCGGAGATATAGATTCTGGGGATTAAAGTTTAAAAGTGTGTTTTCCCCCCATTTTTTCACAGTAAATAAGATTTGATGGAAATAACTGCATCTTTAGAAAGTCCATTTAACGGCAGGAAAATCTGTATAGAATATGTGTGGGTTCCATAAATCAGAGCTAAAACACAAACCGTGCAGGAACGCAAGATCAGCAGCGTGTACTTACAGACTGACAATCGTATAACCGCCCGGCGGTCACTATGGGGTCAAAATAAGTGGAATTTTTAACCTGCTATGTCCAAGGAAAACAAAAGGGGTTTATCAAGAATTTGCCCAAAAATATCATGGAGGCGCAACACACAAAGCCACAGGGGGCTCAGAAAAGAAGTTGTGCCTGCTGCGATGCGTTATTGCACCAGGTGTGTCTTTTTTTTAAAGAGCGTCCCCTCGGATGTGGAATTGGAGAGTTATCACAAAGGAAGGGTGAAGTGGGGATCCTCCACACAGGACTCCAATCTGTGCAACAAACAGAGGCGCTCAGGGCTCGGTAACGTGTGAGTGGGGAAACGGATTAGAGACACAGTAATGTTTTGAGATTCCACTCGGGTAAGTACGGGCGATTGTCTCCACAACAGAAAATACCACATATAGTTTGCATTTTGTAGGTACTGTGGGTGTTGAGACGCGGTGGAGCACCTGCTCACGTATTCAAAAAAACATCGGAATTCGCCGCCCCCCCCCTCCCAAATCACTTACGACCAGCCGGGAATACGGGACACCGACACCGTATCGTTGTGATATTCCGTTTTGTGTATAAAAGAAAGCGGTTACTCCACAACCAATGAAGAGGGGGTTAGCAGGGTGGCAGCTGCAATCCACCAATCAGAGGAAACACCGCCAACAATATTAGGTTATACGTTAATGAGTGGAGGTCATGCCGCTCTTGGTCATCTTGGTCACGATCTACACTTTGCTTGTTCTGTTTGTGGATTTAAGGCTTTGGCAAACATGAAGAGTAACCAGGGCACAGTCCATGTAACGGAAGCGCGGAGCGGAAAATTACAGCAAAGTAATAGGACGAAAGAATTGTCAGCAACGCGGAGTATTATCATGGCGTCCTTCCAGCTTGGTGACACTTCATAGAACTAGAAGCCTAACTGCGTCCCCCAAAACCCACCACCCAGGAAACAGCCGAGCCAGACTGACTCAGGTGTTGGCAGCTTTGGCAAACGCCGACACTCTGAGTCACCGCCTTGGTTCCTTGAGGTGGTCTCATGCTCCCCAGTTATTCTATAGTGAAGAGGCTTAATTAAACATGGAGGTTCCAAATAAAAAAAGATGGAAAACATGCCAACATCCCCCAAATGCCAACAGCGCCGTGACAACTCGGCAGAGAATCCACCAACACAACAATCCTATTGCATACAGAAAACAGACACCCACACAGGCAGACAGCGACAGGAAGATCTCTCTGATGCCGCGACTGAAGAAGACATGTTTTAAGTGATTCTTCACAGTCCATCTCAGGGGTGGGGGAGGGGGCACTAGCAGTCGTGGAGCCCCAGAAGAAGGTTTAGGGCTTGCTCACCTCTGATGCTGGCAGTGCTCCCCACAGACACAGCGCAGAGTCCTCTTCAGTCCACCACGCCTGCCAGCAGAAAGCACAATGTCACACAGCTGGCAAGCACAGCCTGTTCATGGCCGTACCTCCTCTGACCCTGGGCTGGTCACTGGGGCGAGAGGCAACGCACCCCACATGCTGAGAGGAGATAAGGCTCACAGGAAGGACAGGCAAGATAAATCAGACACACACACACACACACACACACACACACACACACATAGATAAGAGCACCGTTGGACACCATTAAAAAGTGCACGAGAAGAACAATAATTCATTATATAGCGCCAGCATATTCTGCAGCGCTGAACAATGGGCACAATATAGACATGGTTACAATACACTGAGACTAAACATTTTGATAAACCTGTACAGGAGGAAACGAGGGCCCTATTCCCGTGGGAACTCACAATCTAGAAGGGTTGGGGGTGCAAACAGGAGGAGAGGGCTGCAAGGCGAGAGCCACAGGCAGCAAGGCGAGAGCCACAGGCAGCAAGGCGAGAGCCACAGGCAGCAAGGCGCAGTGAGGTGTATCAGCGAGTCAGGTGGCAGGCTTGCCTGAATAGGAATGTCAAGGCAGTGCTCGACAAATCCCAGGAGCAAGGACGCCATGGCAACTATAAATAGGGTCCATGCGCCTGGGCTTGTCAGCCCATTCATTGTAGGCAGCAGGCATGAAAGATTGGCCGGGCACCCGATTTATTGTAACACAAAAAGAAAAAAAACCTTTAAATCGCTGCCACGGGTATAAACTGCACAGCTAACGTTTTATGCTCTGCACATAGCGGCACCTCCGTGTATGCGCCGCCCCAAGTAGATCACGCTGCTGCTGTGAAGATTTTCCTACACGCCCCTTTTCTTGTGCTTTAGCCAATCCGTACCAGGGCTCTGACTTGTTCGCTCACTCTGAGCAAACATGAGCTAGATAGGCTGCCTTCACAGCCAATCATCTGACGAGTGAAGGCAGGCCGCGCCTCCTCCCCCCTGCACAGCAGTGAGTGACTCCACCTGTGCTCTCCTCCTGGCTGCCAGTCCCTGCATGCGGTGCTGGAGACAAGCAGGGGATATCACCCACTCTCTCTAGAGAGACTTCAGTGCAGGAGCAAAGCCCAGCATTTGTTGCCCTTGTGGGCAGCTCTCCCAAGTTAAGCCCGGTAACACGATCTAGGGCGCCGATACAGGGGATCCACCCTTTACACAAAGCAAGGAGGCGAGTAGAGTTTAGCTCATACACATATATATACAGAATTATTTTTAGCCCCAGCAACTTCAAGTGTTATAAAAAGGGAGCTGCACCCCTTGAAGTTACCTAGAGAGCCGTCTCATTGAGTAGCATTACAACTGAATGACACTGCCGACTGATTAGTTTTTTTTTTTAAATCAATAAAAGCCATAAATTACATAGAGTTGCCGCCTTGTGGGACCAGCAGGGCAAGTAGAAGTAATGTATAGCTTTTATTTTATTCTCTAGGGATGCACCGATACAAGGTTTTGCACGAGTACTTGAGGGAGGTATCGGGGGAATCTGCCCGAGTACCGATAGCGGAAGCCAGCATTGAGCTGGCTTGCCGGCATCGAGGGGCTGTGACGGCTGTCCAAATGCACTAACTGCATTCGGACAGGCCCCTGCAGCTTACTGCGTGCCTTCCAACGAGTGCCGCCGGCACAGTCTTCGAACGGCTGCTTGTTGGGAAGCCCTCTGCCACGATCTCGAACTCTGCACAAGATCACGAGATCCCAGCTGGGGGCTTCCCAACGAGCAGACGCTCGAAGACTGTGCCGGCGGCGCTCGTTGGAAGGCACGCAGTAAGCTACAGGGGTCTGTCTGAGTGCAGCTAGAGAGAGTGTGAGTGAGTGTATACATTGCATTAACAAACAGGACAGGCTTTCAGCAAAATTTCTAATTTATTGGAAAGTGGTCACATGACTTTAAAAGTATCGGTACTCGTAAATTGGTGCATCCCGATTATTCTCCATTTGACACTCTGAACAGAAACCTCCACGGTTCCCTGTGACATGCGCCGGCTGATCCAGAGGAGAAAATGGCTTGGGCATTAAAACTTTACAATTTTTACATATTTTTTTCTTTAAAAGCGCAGCACTGCTCTTCTGTAGCCCCGATGTGTATCTTTACAGGGGCAGGTCTGTAAGCCGCTCCGCTTTATCCTGTATAAACCTTCTTAGGATCCCTGAGAGCCTCGTACATTGAGGTGAGTAAAAGCCGTGAGGGCCGGGCAGAGCCTGGAGACCATCACTCACTCCCACAAGAAACAAACTGGCTCATAGATTCAAAGCAAAATTGTCAAGCCCTGCCTTAAGGGAGCGTTTAACTGAGGGAGAGCGTTCCAGAGAGTGGGGGCTGCGCGTGAGAAATCCTGCAGTGTATCATGGGAAGAGGTGATGCGGTGAGAAGCTAGGCGCAGGTCACTGTTTGACCTTGGGGAGCGGGCTGGGGTGTATTTGGTGATTAGTGAGGACAGGTAGTGGGGCGCTGAGTTAGTGAGGGTTTTGTAGGTAAGGATAAGGATTTTGAACTTAATTCTGCAGTGGATGGGGAGCCAGTGAAGGGACTCGCAGAGGGGAGCGGCAGAGACAGAGCGGCGGGTGAGGTGAATTAGCCTGGCGGAGGCGTTCAGGATGGATTGTAGGGGGGAGAGGTGGGACAGAGGGAGGCCAGATAAGAGATTATTGCAATAGTCGAGTCGGGAGATTACCAGGGCGTGTATGAGTTGTTTTGTGGTGACAGCGGTAAGAAATGGCCGAATTCTGGAAATATTACGCAGTTGGTATCGGCAGGAGGAGGAAAGAGACTTGATGTGGGGGATGAAGGAAAGAGCAGGGTCAAGTGTAACTCCAAGACAGCGAACTTGGTTTGATGGGGAGATGGTGATACCCTCCACCGTGATAGAGAAGTCAGGAGGTGGGGAGGCATTGGAGGGAGGAATAAGTAGGAGCTCAGTCTTTGACATGTTGATCTTTAGGTGGTGGGAGGCCATCCAGGAGGAGATGCCAGATAAACAGTCACTGACTTTTGAGAGGACAGGGGGAGAGAGATCAGGGGTAGAGAGGTAGATCTGAGTGTCATCAGCGTAGAGGTGGTAATTAAAGCCAAAGCTGTTGATGATTTTGCCCAGGGAGGAGGTGTAGATGGAAAAGAGCAGGGGACCAAGGACAGAGCCTTGGAGGTACACCAACAGATAGAGGCAATGAAGAGGAGGAGTTACCAGCAAAGGACACAGAAGGACCTGTTAGACAGATAAAAGTCAATCCAAGAGAGTGCAGAGTCATAGAGAGCCGAGAGTCTGTAGAAGGAGAGGGTGATCGACAGTGTCAAAAGCAGCCGAGAGGTCAAGCAGGATGAGAATAGTGGCCGTGGTTTTTAGCCGTTAGGAGGTCATTGGTGACTTTGGTGAGGGCAGTTTCAGTTGAGTGTAGGGGATGGAAGCCTGAGTGCAGGGGGTCAAGTAGGGAATTAGAGGACAGGAAGAGGTGGTTGAATTTTTTTCCCAAGAGATTAGAGGTAAACGGAAGCAGAGATTGGAGAGAGATAGGTTGAAGATGTGTGTGAGAGCAGGGGTGAGGGAGGAGGAGAAAAGTGGCGGTATTAGATGTGAGGGAATGGGGTCGACTGGGCATTCGGTGAGATGTGAGGAGGACAGTAAGGAATGGACTTACTCCTCAGTGGCTGGGAGGAAGCGGAGCACACACACCAAGTCAGATGCCTCGGCTGCCCACAGACCGTACTTGTGGCATTTCCTGCATGCAGCAGTGAATTCTGGGTAGGATATGCAAACCAAGTCACTTTTTTGCCTCTTACCACAGATGCCCGTCATGCCAGCATGGTGCCAGGCTCTTGGGTTTACGGAGAGGTTTCTCTGTCAATTTGCAGCAGTGCGGAGGATTAACCGTCTCACTGCTGGTCAGTCTGTCCATCGAGAGATGAGAAGAGCATGATTTAAAGCAGAGCTGTCAAACTCTACCCCCCCCCCCCCCGATGCGTCTGAACCACAGAGACAAAACTTTCAATAGAAAGTCCCTTTAAATGAAAACTACCTCAAAAACGCTCGCCCGGCGGTATGTGTAGAGCGTGTGGCACGGTGCTCAGCCCGGCGGGTATGTGTAGAGCGTGCGGCACAGTGCCCGGGAGGAGCGGGCAGAGGGTGGGGGGGGGGGGGAGGTTGTTTGCAGATTTTCACTTTCGTTTCTGCAGAATATTGAACCAGATGATTCCAGTGAAGCCCCTCCCCCTCCTGTACAGCGTGAGCGT